>JAVYIG010012166.1:0-55487 GCA_035222895.1 Strongylocentrotus droebachiensis | reverse complement strand
TATTTAGCGCTGCGAAGAAGTTTGTACACAATCCATCGCGAACTATGTGTTTAGATAACATTCCTCTTCGTTTAAGTTAGTTAAGTTTTATTGACTAATTATTGTGATGTTCTCCTTATTGACGTGCTGCCTCCTCTTCAGATTTCCAATTTGATTTTAATTGTTGATGTAATGATTTTCCATGCGGTAGTGGATTACATGTAACACTATTAAAAACAGACCTCTACTACTTATACTGTCTAGTACGCACACGACCAATATTAGTCTGTAAATCAAGACCCCTTTTAAAAAAAAGCCCCAATCTGTGCCGCATAAAAAAATAACGCCACCCCGCACCCCGGACGCTAATTTTTTTTTCCCAAACAGGTTTGCCAATGCTAATATTTCCGGTCATCTGATTGGTTGATATGTTACGTTATTAGCAATGACGTAACCGTTAGGGTGAGTGATAGGGCTATAGAAATCATGCAGAATCACTTTTCATCAACCCATCGTTGGCTCAATATAAGGTCAGCGTAATAGTTGTAGGTTCAAGTCACAGTTTATTCCGTTTTTTTGCCTTTATAAATAGTGAGGCAAGAATAAAAAATCAAAGTCTAATTGTTTGTGACCTCTTTCCAAGCTGATAATGACGTAGAACATATCAGCCATTGAGAAGAACGGAAATATCAGAAATTGCAAACCTGTTTGGGAATAAAAATTTCGCACCCCGGACAGCGACCCCCAAAACAACTCCCCCCCCCCCCCCTCCATTATCTCTGTAAAAATAATGTAGGTAGTTATGTGCACTCTTAATTTCAGCGAGTAAATCGTGCCGAGTAAAACAAGCTGAGTAACAAAATGAGCAATTCAGTACTCAAGCTGGAGTAAGAAATCAATTTTAGCGGTACTCGTCATCCGAGTAATTTGTTACCTTCGATAAAGAGTAAATTAATGACTCAACATTGAGTAAGAACTTCGTTTGTTTCAATTTTGAGTAAACTACGGTTGGGTATTAGCTGTCTCGTGCATGCATGTGCGCGTGCAGAAAAAATGCAAAAGAACTGAGATAGATGAAGAAATTCTGAGCTCATGGATCGAGCTTAGAAGAGCTCCAACCGACACTTCTAGGTAAGAAATCCTCATGATATTAATATTAAAAGAGCTACCGTGTGATATTTAGTCAAGTCTCAAGGACACTGTGTTGATCAAGATTGTGAAATTATTGTTGTCACTGTCGATGACATTAATTTGATTTTTGAACTTGGGCAATTCTCTAAGGGCGAGCGTGCATGCATTAATTTAGTAATATCTAGCCTACTTTATTATATTTGTATTAAACACGTATTGGTCTGGGGTAGACCTATTGATGCAGATGGTTCTAGGACGAATCGGCCAATTACCAGCGGGACAATTACCCCCCTCCCCCCAGAAAATAACTCGGAGTAGGACAACTTCCCCCCGAAAAAGACAATCTTCTTTTATCAAAACCAATTAGTTGTTATCATCCTATCGAAACTTAATGCACATGAATTAACCTCTACCTTGTTAATTCCTACCATGTTAACTACATATCAAAATCATTTTAGGAAGGAACTGGCTTGGATTTTTTTTCTGGCCTCAGAGGAAGGAGCAAACTGTTTTTGTTGGTGCTTTGAGGAACACCAATGAAGCCAGGACAGTGTTACGTAGTCCTCGAGAGAAGCGCCTATTCATGCTCTGCAAGTCTGCATTGACAGCAGTATATTGCTACAAGAAATTTCTAGTACTACAGCTGGATTACCCTGCCCAGGCAGCTGTCATATACGGGACTTCTTTGATCGTCTCATTTATGGAATTCGTACCAAGGATTTTATTAACCATGGACCCTAGTACAGATGGACTAATAATGAGAGTCTTTCTTTGATCACCTCATTACTACCGCCACCTGATAATGTGTATGTTGATGAGGACATCTATTTGACGCGACAATGTTTATTATGTAATCACGCATCATCACAGACAAAAGAACTTTCACGTTTCTTTGAAATTCAGATACCGTCCGCCTATGACTTTTTGGTATCCTTTCTTCATATTTATTTTGATCACTCATGCGTGAAATATGCATCATGCTAGTTGCATTAAATCAAAGAGGAGGATCTAATTAAGCTTTACAAATATGTGTTATTTATTAATTGTGATTAAGTTATGATAAAATATCGATAATTCTCGGTTTCATTTTTCTGGGACGCACTGTAAAAATGTAAATAAGGAGATTCCTATAATTAAACTTTTTTTTACTTGATTTTCATTGATGGCATTAATCCTTGTCATTATGTGTCAAGTATTTAACTTACAGAATCGATCCTAAAAACTTGAAAGCTCATTTCGATGATTCGATATAAAGTAACATTGTTTTAAAATTGAAATTTTTAAACTACATACTTTTTAAAATATCGTGGACTTTATATTATTTGCATAGTGTGTTAGTGAAGAACTTCAAATCAATGCTAAATGTATAAATCAGGCAAAATTACGGTTTCTATTCTCTATTGACAAATAATGGTTACTTAACAGCTGTTAAAAAAAGAACAATATTAATCAGCGGTTTAGTTAAACCCTTAGTCAAAAAGTTAAAACCCTAGTTGAATCCACCTTTGTTTTAATCAGTATTGAGTAAAAACATGTACCTAACTTAGTACATGTTTTTACTCAATATTGATTGAGCAACTAAGCGTTACCCAGAAAACATCATACTCAATATTTGAGCAAAAAATTGCTCAAACAATTTGAGTCAAAACATGTACTCGTTAATTGAGTAAAATTTGGCTCAACTCATGAGCAGTTTCTTACTCGACATGAGTTGATTACGTTTCTACCCAGATGCTGAGTAAAAAAGGGAACCGCTCAACGAAGGAGTAAATATTGAGTAAAGGTTGACTCATTCAAACTGAGTAGAGATTTAGTCTTTTATTGAGTAATTTTGTACTCAACAGATGGGTAGATTAAATTTGTTACTCAACACATGCTGAGTAAAGTTTACTCAAAAGTTGGGTGGTTCCCTTTTGACTACTTAAAAGAGTAACATTTTTACTCAAATTGAGCAGTTTTTATTTAGAGTGTGGGAAGTTTAATTTGGCTAATTTGGTCATGTTTGTATTTGTCCAGTGATAATTGTCCAGGGTTAGTTATCCTATGGGAGGTAGTAGTCCAAGGGTGTTGTTTATCAGAAATGATAGCCTGGGAAGGGGCGGGGGGGGGGGGGGGCTGGTCGACTGCAGATAATTATATAGGCCTACCATTATTATGTAGTAGTCCAAGGATGTTGTTGATCAGAAATGATAACCTGGGAGCGGAGGGGGAGGGTAGGTCGACCGCAGATATATCGGCCTACCATTATTATACCAGTATACTTAACTTTTTGCAGTATCATCCAGTCTATACCTGCACAATTATCTTTAGATATTTTCCAAAGAGGGCATTTTTTGCAATTCACTCGTTCTTTCATTGCTGTGAAATCCCGTGTAAAATAAATCACCTAACTTCCTGAAGTTTAGGATATGGGTGTTGGTCATGAGTATGCATGATGTGAATTAGAAGTTTAGGTCTTGTATTTTGTATGCGTCTTTGTGGCAAATGTAGGATCGAGCACCGGATCCCCCACCCCCTCTTCGTTGGAGCTATTGTCTATGGATAGTATACTTAATACTTGCGCCTTTCAAAATAGATAAGGGGTTAACCCTGAATATGGCATTATGGCCCCCCCTAAGATCTCGGCCGTAAAACGGCCGATTCCCGCAAAAATTTGCACGCATGTCAAGTGAAGTGTATAGAACAATATGATAATTTCAATTTTTTGAAAAAAATCACTCATTTGCATATTTATGGTAATTTATGCAAATAACGTCATAAAATCACATTTTTACCCATAAATCATATATTATTCATATTTAAGCATTCTTTTTCACTACATATATTCATAAGACCAACTGGAACAATAATACGACAACAAAAATTTGGAAGAGCCAGCTTATTCCTTATGTTATCTCTTGTTTTGATAATTTCTTATGTATTTCATTGTTTTTTTAACTTATGTATGTTAATGTTTTTTGTTTTTTTTTCATTTCTTCCTACAATTCAACTATTTTGACTCCCAAAACAACCACCTAAACTTTAAACAAGACCCAATAACCAATGTTTGATCTATTTTTAGGAAAAATGACATTTCCATATGTTTTGTACACAAATCACAAAAATAAGCGATTTTCGGGCTGACATGCAAAGACAAAAGCTCACATGACCTTGTAACTGTAGGTCCGATTTTTTTTTTTTTTTTTTAAAAGATGCGCAAGACTCTAAAGAAAAAAGTCAGCGAGCGGCGAGGCGCGATCCATATGCGTTCTCGAACAATCAGAAAAAATCGTGGAGGGGGGGGGGGGCATAATGCCCCCCCGGCCTTATTAGGGTTAAAGGGGGAGGGAAGGAGTTAAAAGAATAGTCCTTGCAAGTGTGTCTTTTTTCTTCAGTTTTCGCTTGTAATATTTGTTGTTGGTATTGTGCCCCCTATTTATAAAAAACAGGATTCGCCCCTGGGTAATCATAATTTATTGATACAATTCATATTTTTAAAGTTTAATTTAGATGTGCTCACGTTGTGAAACAGATTGTTGAAGCCTATATTTGAGACTAAGCGTTCGATCACGCAATGCATACATTATAATCAGTAATTGTTCAATGATTATAGTTTAATGTTATCGTTAAGGACTGTGCAGGTGTTTGATGTTTGTTGATAAAGATGTATAACCTTCAATAACATTTAGACTCGTCCAAGGAAACAATTGAAATAATAGATTTGTCTATGAATGATATTTGTCATTGTAGAGTATTCCTTTGTCTTTATGGCAATAAAGATATAGGTTAAAGAATTGCTTTGTTTGCTTTGTTTTAACGACAAAGCTATGCCCTTCTTTTGTCTAATCATAATGCGAATTATGCCAATGAGGACTGGTGTGGTAATGTTAATCGTAATCTTTTGCATGTTTTCTGCATTAATGTTGATCTTGATAATCCGAAATGTTGTCGAGGGCTTGTCCGACATAGCAACAACACAAATACATGGAAATGGAAGGGGGTTATTATTGATTAACAGGTGAATTGAATAGCTGTATATAGGTTACCATGGGTTATAATGAGATATGAGAAGGTATGAGAAGGTTATGATATAGTAAACATGTCTTGGTAAAATTGATCCTCGTAAAATGCTTTTAGAACAATGTCATATAATAATAGTTGTCAGTTTTACGATACAGAAAAAAATAGATTGTTGTCTATATTAAAGGTAAAATCTTATGTTGAATAGGCCTAAATCACGTCAACGGTACAAACACATGATTTTCTGGTATTTGAAGTGTCGTTATATGACAGACCATTGGAGCCGAAATGGCACAAGGATTTTTATTTGACATTGATTGTCTTGAATAGAAGTAGAAGAGCAAATACACGGGCTGTGTTTACTGATCGCAAATCACGGAATAAATGTGTATTCAGGAATGAAAAACGCATTGACGAGAAGAAGAGGGGGGGGGGGGCATAGGGTGAGCCCTGCCCCCATCGAAACTAAATATTTGCAAGTTGATATTTAAAACAAAAAGTTAATAAGAAACTTCATTGTCAAGTTTGGTCATGTTTTGACATAGTGCTACTTCTTCACTCCCTTCTTTAAGAAATAGTTCTCTACATTGCACTTCTATAGATGTCATACCATACACCCTCTTTCAAATACACCTCTTAGTCCGCCCCATTCACATTGTCATTGTATGCAGCAATGCAAAAGGAATGCCATGCTGCTCTCAGCGTACCCCGTAGGGTCTATAATGAGGGTTTTAAATAGTTGGCATACGACTGCTAAAACATTCCAACCGTGTTGTTGTATGATGATATAGGCCTACATTAAAACTAATAATTAGAAGAACTTGAAAGACAAGAAGAAGGAGGAGGGACTCTTAAAATAAGCAATGGACGTTTTTGAAGAAAATACGAGCTCGCTCATCTGGAAGTATGGAGGAATGACATCTGCAGCAATCGGCGCCATTACAACGCTGACCTTGGTTGTCTTGAATGCTGTAAGTATGATAACTTCTCAAGGTCATCACGGTGGAGAAATTGTGCAATCTTATCTATAGTTGAGTCTCTTGTCATGCTTGTAGATATTTTGTAGATATCATGATCTACTTTTAGATATTTTGTAGATATCATGATCTACTTTTAGATATTTTGTAGATTATCATGATCTACGTGTAGATTTCTTACAAATATCATCTTGTAGATATCAAAAGACCCATGACCTTGGTGGAATGCTGTAAGTATGACAACTTATCAAGGTCACCATGTTTAACTTGAGGAGATCCGGAGAAATTGTGCAAATGTAACAAAGAGGCTTCTCTTGAAGATACTTTGCAGATATCCTCTTGATTATAATCTTGTAGATTTCTTTTAAATATCATCGTGTAGATATCAAAAGACCTATGACCTTGGTGATATCGAATGATGGAAGTATGACCTTAACTTCTCGGGGTCACCAAAGGAATTACGAAATGTACCGGTCTCCCGTGTAAATTTTCGTAAACTTGTTGAAATTATATACGCAAACAACAAGATAAATTAGGCCGAATAGAATTAATTTCTAGTTCCCCGCCCCCTTCTCCTTTCCATTTATTTGGCCCGCCTCCGTTTGTTTGTTTGATGTTTTTTTAAATTTCTTTCTGAAATGAAATAGATAAGCATTTGAGAATATCTTGACAACGAGGTAAAAAAAAGTCATTAGCTTACTAATCCACTTAATGTGGTTCGCCGTGATTATAGTTAAACATAATAATTACCACGTTTCAAACTATTATTGTGACACAGAAACATCCATAAATATACGAAAATATTATATTGTAGTACTCTAATCTAATCAAATCCAAAGCTTTGTGAAGAGGATCATGTTGACAAAACTGTATCACATGTATCGCACGTGACTAATCTTCCTGTGCCAAAATCTGTCACTAAAAACTGATAACCCGGCCACCCCTCCTCGAATCTCGGTCATGTTCAAAAGTAATGGCAGAGAGGGGCTGGAGAGAGAGAGAGGGAGGCAGAAATAGACTATAAGAGAGAGAGAGAGAGGGAGAGAGAGAGAGGGGAGAGAGAGAGAGAGAAGGGGGAGGGGTGCGTGCGTGGGTGTATGGAAGAGGTGGGAAAGAGGTGCAGGGGAGGGGACAGATGGAGAGGGGAAGCAATGCTTTACTCATCTTCCTGTCCACATCTTTCAAACTTGCCTTGATCATGAAGAATGGCGTTTCGAGGCTCAAAGACATATCAAGGTCAAGATGAGATTTGCAGGTTAACCTCTATGAAGCAAACTAAATCTCCCAAAAGATATTAGTCAGTCGTCGTTAGGTCAGCAACAATATTGAGTTTGTGCAACTGAAATTCACACTGACTAAATTTTGTCCGTCTGATAATAAATGACAACGATGCGCATTTAAGAACATTCTTGCGTAACTATATCTCTCCATTTATGTTGCGACATACTCTAAAACAAGATAACGGGTATAACATCTCAATTCAAACGAATGGAAGGTGCAAAAGTACAAATTTGATATTATAACAAGGGAAAGTCATGCCTTTCACTAATATTACATGTTACAATAGGTAGTAATTCGAGTTCGTATAGAGAAATGACAAACCTGCATGCTCCTTTACTAACAGGATGTTATTTTATTGTACATTTCCAAAAATAATTTATTAGAAAACATTTGATCCAGCGTGTTGACGATTTGTTCACTGAAATCTAATTATCGGAGCTGACTTGTTCAGTTCAAATTTATGAAATCCCTAACTGAAATGGCTTTAGCACTGAGTCCAATTTCAATTAAGCATCCCCTCCGCAAAAAATAAATGTTTACTTCTCCCGTCATGTTTTCTTTCTTTTTCTTCTTGATGATTATACAGCTATCAGACGGTGAATCAAGAAGGCGTTATGAACGTCCACACGATGACGAAGACTCTAAAAACCATCACGGAGCAGTCGGGAACGATTATCGTCGATCAAGTCATACCAGCAACTCTTCGAGCGACAGTAATGTTAAAAATGGCGATGTCGGTGACGATGTCATTGGCGATGTCAATGGTGATGTCAATGGCGATGTCAATTACGAGGTCGTTGACGATGTCGATGGTGATTTTGAAGAAGACAAGAACGAGCATCATCATCCCGTGAACGAATCCCCGGTTGCATCCTCGAATCAGAAGAACAGAAGAAATTCAAAGAAATATTATTCCAAATGACTTTTTATGTCACGATGACTTTATCGCTCAACATCTTTAGCGTCAAGTAAAGCGTTAATAATAAGCCAGTTCACGGTTGCATCTGAGCATGAGCAGATAAAGGTCATTGCAGAACAAATTTAGAAATAATAATGGATACGTGCTCATGAAAGTTATGTAACATTATTCATTCATGAACATTCAGTGCACTCCATGATACACAGGTGGAAGTATTCTTTGAAAAGGGGGAAACAAAGGCTATTTATATAGCACTTCCATCGCTGTAGGAGTAATTATTTCAAAATGTACAAAGTGGGGCCTCTTCATGTTTTGAAGATCTGTGGATATTCGGGGTCATTGCAGTAACGTGCTAACCGTGAACTGGTCTATTGTTAGTGAAAGGTAGAATTTTCTTCAAAGTTTTGCATTTTTTGAAAACTCTAATGAGAACATTATTGTTCAATGATACATGTACATTGAGGGCAGCACCATACTATTCCAGGTCACAAACAAACCATCTTGTGAGGAATTACCCGAACTAAAAAT
The DNA here is from genome assembly GCA_035222895.1 of Strongylocentrotus droebachiensis. NCBI lineage: Eukaryota > Metazoa > Echinodermata > Echinoidea > Camarodonta > Strongylocentrotidae > Strongylocentrotus > Strongylocentrotus droebachiensis. Next base: position 46,673 of record JAVYIG010012166.1, on the reverse strand, counting down.
TCCAAGCTTAAGTATATCATTCTACTCATTGCTCCATAAGATAGTATTTCGTACTTTATAGCTATGAATGATTATTGATATAAAATTGTATTAAAGACGTTGTTGAATCGTCAACATTACACGGTATCTGCAAGAAAAGATTTCTGATACTGCTGAATTGTCACCTTGTCAGGATTGGCAATGATTAATCAATCAGTCACTAATTGTTTAATCTTCAGGGAAAACTGAGGCACAGTGAACAGTAATGTGCTGATGCAAGCTTAATTAAAGACATGTCTGCAATAGTCATGTATTGCAATATTGTAAGCAATTTTGACGAGTATTATGTAGAAAGGGGAGGGGTGAATATAGTGGCGTCTACAAGCATGGATTCAAATAATGACTGCTACGTCAAGTCGAGAAAATTAGTTATTCCTCTCACTATTAAAAAAGATAGAGGGAGAGAGAGAGAGAGAGAGAGAAAGGGGGAGAGGGGGAGAGAATGATGGTGGAGAAGGGGGTAGATAATAGATATACAGAAGGCGACGGAAGGGAGGGAGAGAAAGAGAGAGAAAGAGAGAGAGAGAGAGAATATTCGGGATAGGGGTGGGGGGGGGGGGGGAGGGTCAAGGAGAGATTAGGACATAGTCCATGGGTGGATCGATGAGCTAGGCCGACGCGACGCGGACGCGACGTGTTCATTTGCATAATATTATGTAACATGACTGTACAAACAGAAATCCTAAATAAATCTGAAGTTCGGACAGTAAAGTCCATGGTTAGATGCATTTACATAACGAAAATGTTTACGTAATCACGACTCGAATATTCCCTTGTGCATGGGTCATTTAAATCGCTGGACTCACTTCATTGACTTGAAAGACTTCCTGAAGCACGAACATACTGCAGAGCTGTACATTTGTTGGAATTTGTTAAAAAGTTTTAAAGCGGGAAAAGTAAAGTGACGCAATGAGTGTTGTGGTTTTAACTTTCAACGTGGACGAGAATAAAACGCAGGAAGTGGTCGTCAAACTGAAAACAATGTTAGAAGGTAAAAAAATACTATTTTGTAACTATTCGACTATGCATACCCATCGTCTTACTAATTATGTCAAGCTCTCACAAATTGTTTCATCTTCCCTCTTTTTTTCCCCACGTACATCCTTATCACAATCATTTTCCAGTATACTTTGCTTGTTCATTGTTCATTCCTATTTCATAAATATAGTCCAGTGGCTAATCCAGCGGGAGGGCGTGGAGGGCACTTGCCTCCTCCCCCTACCTCAGTCCTGAATCGAATCGGTATATATCTTTAGTATACTAATACAGACACAAACAAATTGTGTCTCCTTATCCTAACTGTTTAGACAAAGAGACACTTGAAATTTATTAAGATTTCATGATTTCTATAATTTTATGTTTTAAAAATTGTTTATCTATTTTATAGACCCCCCCTCTCCTTTCCTTCAGACTTTTAGAGTGAGAAAACACCTCAGAACTCGAATGACACTCCCTTTTTGTTTGCTTGTGAGAGAATTTGTGAAACAAATACCTTACCCCCCCCCCCCCCCCCCCCGCCAGAGCATGCATTTTCGCTCTAGGTCATTTTCAATTTGCACCTCGATCAGCATGTATATTTGGTATAGTTATCAACAGGAGCGATACGTTAATTGCTACTATAAAGCTCCAATTCAAATAGATTAGTAAAGACCGCAACTACTTTATAAAAATCAACTCAAGGGCGATTTCAATACGATAATAATATTGTACGCCCCACAGAAATCATGTTCGAATGGCGTAATCATTTTATTTTTTGCACATTTTCAAAGGGTGACGTCATTGCACTGCCTGATGTTAATTTTTCGAAAGTAGTTGCGATCGTGTTTTATTTAGAGTATCATTTTCGATCATTGTATTAATCAAGTTGAATAATTTTCGATTTCAAGAGCGTATAAAAAAAACGAAGGGGCAATAATAATTGTTTTGTATTGCATAACAAATCTCAGTACTTTTTTCCGGTTTGTTTGCAAATCGGATATTTAGGCTTCTTGTCTTTTTTCGTTTCACACAAAATAATGTGACTCTGAGGGTTTTGTTAGTTTTTTGTCTCTTTCTTTTTCAGAAAATCCCCTCAGTTTCAATATTCTAACTTTTTGTATTTGCACGAAGAACTGAATCTGAGGAAGAGAGATGGAAAGAGAAAGAGAAAGAGGTAGAGAGATAAAGAGAGGGAGAGAGAGAGAGAGAGAGAGAGAGAGAGAGAGATTATGTAGACTGACTGCTAGGAACGTGGTTATGTTTGCCTTCTGTATGGAATTGTTTAAAGGTACTATGTCCCATTTGCAGGCCCAAAAAATGAAAAAGTTAAATTCCAACTGCATTTGAAAGATAATACTAATTTAGAACTTCCCTAAAAAAGGTGGGGCTTAAAAATGTCTTTAAGCGGGAAAATAACGACTATTAGTTGTCAAATCGACTTTAGGGCTATAGAGCCCAAAAGTAATAGTCTTGATTTTCAGACAATTGTACCGAATGGTCATACGTTTTATGCTGCGCAAAGATTCAATCAGTTTAATCTTGGCCATCACAAGAAGTGGGTAATTGATGTAGAGAAATGCTCATGTACCCTTTACAACTCTTTTCATGTATTTTATTACCAAAGAAGAAGAAAAGCCAGTCAGTCACTCAATAGTGTCTGACAGTGAAGTCTAGCAAGTAAACGAGTTTCCTTGCATAATTTGAATATGAGGACACTGCTAACGTTTAAATTTCACAGATAGGACATACATGACATATTTATAATTCCTGCAGAGTTCTACAGCATTTGAGGTTGGCTGCAAAAAGGACATAGTACCTTTAATGAGATATAAATTAAAGAAAATATATAAAAGGGGGTTTGGGGAGGGGGTTTTAGGGGGAGAGGTAGTTTGAGGTATTTGTTTCCATTATGTCGTTATCGAAACGTATGAGGTTGTTTTGTATTAACTATACAAATAATGTAATTTTGTTTTCTATGAATTTGTTGAACGGAAACACAACAAATAACGTTTAAAAAAAGAAGATATACCGTGTGTTCTAAAAGCTCTATATCCCCGAAAATAAGAATCTGCAAACAAATGAAAACCAGCATGAGGGCATTTCCTTCCCCTCCTTATAATTAAGAAGAATAGGCCTACGCCATAGATATCTGTGAAAATGAATTAAAAAGTGGTAAAACATATCGATGAAAAGAAGGAAGTCGAATGAAAAAAGACATTTATAGGTCATCAGCAAATATTCGAGAATATTGGCCAAGACTCAAGTTCACGCCCTCTTATCACTGTTTACCTGTCTGGAAAAGTGAATTATGATAAGATAACATGAATCATCAGCACAGAGTGTAAATTGTATTATCATTCGCGTTATTAATGAGGCCCTTTTCCAATTTTGTTAATGCACAATGAATTTGTATAATGATAACGATTACAGTGATATGGTGGATAAATATTGTTTCGGGTAATTAACCAACTTTGCTGTTGCTAACTGACTTTGTCGCGCAGTCAATGACAATGCCAATTAATGGAAGGGAAAAAATAGTTATGAGCTGCGGTCTTGGGAGGATCCCTGTAATCAATCTCACGATTGATGATTGTATAAAGAATAATATGTCTCAATCAATTTTATTTTTAAAAAGGAGAAAAATGCCCATCATAAAATACTTTTAGGGACATAAAATCTCAAAATGTTTCTCAGGTGGGCGATGGAAAGAGACAAAAAGAAAATAAACATTTTGCTGAGCTCCAAAATGAGGGGAGTCGGGCCATCGATAGGAATAGGCGACATACTTATTAGGGCATCACTCGTAAATAGACGCCATCAATTTTATGTAGGATATTCCAAAATCAAAGGGGCTAATCACCGCTCTTGCTCTGTTGTCGATCATCCTATCTTTAAAAAAATGTTCATCCTTTTTAAAATGCCCTTACTTTTTACAGAAACGGATACGATTTCGGTCGTTCAATATCTTACGTCATGCATCTGCTGGGTGAATTGCAACACAGCAGTAAAGAGGGTCATTAAATTTAACTCATTCACAACTCACAGCAGTAGATGGAATCGTGTTAATTGCGTAATCGACCTATATTTTTTTCAGTTCATGCAAACGAGATCAACATTATTTAATTGCCTAAATGATGAAGAGATTCATAGGACATAATAATGGCGAATTGGTGACAGAGCATTCACGACAGTACTGCTGCTCCCAAAGTGTGGAATAACCTCCTCAGATTTCCTCACAACCAGCAATCTCAAAAAACCTTCAGAAATATCTCTTCTGTTGATAACATTATTGTAATGCGCATTTGAACATGTACATGGACTTTCCCTATATAAATTCATTCTTCTTCTTCTCCTTATTATTATTATGAACAGCTTTCATAATTTGTTTAAGAACGGAAATTGCAGAACTTTTTTTACAAGTCATGCAGTCAGATTCTGAAACAAAATCCTTGATTTAGCTCATGCTGCAATGATAATTATAAACCTTTTAGGTCAATCAGGAACTACATGACTTTTGCAAGCCGATCGCCTGTCTGATTATCAAGATATTTATGATTGGAAATCGAAACCAAATTTTGCGTTTGCCAAACGGTTTTCATAACAGTCTTATTGGGAAAACGAGTATGGTAAAACAGATCACTCAAAGATTTGTACTTGTTTTGAGGCACTTCTTGATAATTTTGAAGCGCGTTTTTTTTAGGCCGCTTCAATATTACACCTAATCACAGACACTGGTAGCACGTAGGGCCTTGCATCTCACATTAATGTTAAACGATGCCTTTAAATCAGTTGTCCAGTATCATTTACTGTTTGCAAAATGCAGAAAGGTTTCAAGCGAGCAAGTATGATCACACAGCTGAACTACAGACTGAACAAACCTACAAAAGGATTAAAGATAGATTGATTGATTGATTGATTGATTTTTATTCGACAAGCTTCCAACATACAACAATATACAATAATAACAGATCAAAAATAAGTCAGCTTGAACAGGATAACCCACGAAAGCTCGAGAGCTTATTTCCAGTGGGGTCCCTTACAGACATGTATAAAATTAATAAGTTAAAATAGTAATATTTACGGACAGATAAGAAAATTAAAAGAACTACTTATTAAAGATAATAATAATAATAACAACATCAAACTGATGATAGAAATGATATTAAGTACAAGAAGAAAAAGAAGAAGGAGAAGAAGAAAAAGAGGAGAAGGAAGAAGAGGAAAATAATGATGGTTCGACTTCAAGAAAACCAGCTTTAGAAAGTTCGCTGTAGCCAACATGAGTTCTTGGACCAGAACAGTTGATAAATCTCACCATTTTGTTCTATATAATCTTCAACTTCTTTTGATCTGACTTGTTTATGTTACTATACCATGCAGGGTTAGCATAGTCAAATAAACATTGGATAAGAGCAAAACAGAGTGTACGTCTTGCTTTTAAATCCATACAACTTTGATATCTGTACACAAATTTCAGACGAGAATTTGCTTTTTTTTACAAGTGATTCTACTAAAGATGAAAATGAAATTGCGCTAGCCAACTCAATGCCTAAATACTTCACAAAAAGAAAGCCACGAAGAAGGAAAAGAAGAAGAATCATTCATTGTATTCATATTTCTTTCTGTTTGAGTAGGCCTACTCTCTCTCCAATTTACTGTGAAACTGTATTCTTCTCGTATAAACATTTTCTACGCCATTCTCTCTTATAAATAGTATCTTTCCTGTTACTGAGGCTCACCCTTTAATTTACTCTAGCATTGCCACAATTTCGCAGAATTTTTCTTCACTCTCTACTTTCATGTTTGAAACAGTTTGGATAAGTTCACGCCATTTTGACTATTTTCAAAGTGACCTTCATGTCCAGCATCGGCCATCATTATAGGCCCCTATTGAACTTTTGAGTATTTGGGTCAATAGTATCAAGGCCTAATCCCTTAGGGATTACAGGCCTATGGTCCCCTGAAAGTGTCCACTTATTTCCAGACAAGATCACTTTCATAATATATGTCAACATCTCAAGGGAGATAGGAGTTACATAACTACTCTTTCGTTCAACGGTCCTGAAAGTCACGCAAAGGTCGTTTTCGTGATAGGAAACCCCGTGATGACGTCAGAACTCCTCAGCTTGTTAAACGTAACGTTCATCCAAGGAAAAAAAAAATAACTTGTTACCCCTTTACTTATGAATACATATTCCAGGGTTTCAGTTTCAAGAAAACATATCATGGTCTTTCCAAGATAAAAAAAGGATTTATTAGATTAAGTTATTGGAAATAAAAATAATTTTATGATACAAATGAAATTTGTTTATCCGATAAATGAAAATGATAATGCCTGGAAGTAAGGATAATAATATTCCTGAAAATTACCATTTCATTCACGTACGTACGGTCGCACGACTACACAGTACAAATTGAGATCATTGTAAGCTGAGAAAATCGTATGCTTTATCGCCAATTTTACATTGAAATAGCAGGAGGCCGTAAGAAATAGTAAGAGGAGGAGTCTTCAAAATGTCAGGTTAGTAAAAAATGAAATATAACAACCAAGATCTCGCCCATGCGACATGAGTCATGATCATGACGCCGCGCTGGTCGGGCTCGGCTCGCCGCGCTCGCGCTCGGGACAATTTTTGTGCGTTGTGTGTGTGAAAAAACTGTGAATGACAATGCAATGTCAATGCCATGCCATGGCCAAGCAATCATCGACATCATTTGGCACGCATGCGACTGAATAGAGATTATCTTATGCATACATACATTATATGTGAGTGTATTGATAATGATATTATTGATCAATGTCTGAACTCGGCTGTCTGATGACAGAGCTTCGGGCTCAGGTTCGGAGGAGATTCATTTGTGACCAAGGGCAAGGCCCAATGGCAATGCGCATGCTGAACCTGAGTGATGCTGGCCTGGTGTGTTGTTATACTAGTCTAGGTGCACGTGCATGAAAGTTAAAACAAAGTTAAATACCTAGACATATTTCTTTTTTTTATTCAGAAGTATGAGAAGGTGGTAGAGTAGAGGTGCATGTACTAATAGAACTAGAGTAGATCTAGAATAGAAGAAGAGATGGTCAGAGGGTGGAGGAATAGAAGAAGAAAAGAAAAAGAATGAGGAGGAGAGAATATGAAGGAAGAGGAGGAATATGAAGGAAGAGGAGGAAAGGAAATGAACAAGGACGAGAGGGAAGATGAAGAAGAAATAGGAGGACCAATCAATAGACCTTGTCAGATTAGCCTTGTGCTAACAAAGTTATCTCACACCCCATCTCTGATCTCATTCTTTAAGTTGAAGTAAATTGAGCATTTAAATTAAAGCTTACATACAATTTTGGTAGCAATAAGAAAATTTGCAGGATTAATGTAAATATAGTCTTACATTGTACTCCCTATTTCAACAGATTCATTTACATGTGCAAGAGCATATTCTGATCATTTGATATTTCTTCCTTGAGCAAATTTTAGAATTGATAAACTATGGTCCATGGATGAACATCAAATTCTGTGCACAAAGTATTTTAGTTTTACCACCCCACCGTCATCATCTTCTAATAGTCATGTAGTGATACAAGTTTATAGGGTTAGTGTGCAATGTTGGTATCAAGACGAAATTCATGATACTTAAATATAATTTTTTTTGATTTATTTAGCATGTTACCACTTTAAAAAAGTGATAAGTTGGGTAAATAAGTTCCTTAATGAAAGATGTACAAAGCTGCATTTATGAATAAAAGAATGAAAATATATATTATATGTTATATACATGTACATGTATATACAAGAGATACTAGTCGTAATGTAGCTGTAGATTCGTTTGTACATGTAGTTCTACAGTCTATGTGTGAGTTGCATTTATTTGTTGGCAGACAGCAATTTCTTATCACTAAAAACCCTTACAAATACATGTACATATTTGTTTACTTTCCTTATATAATACTTTAAAATGTGTTTTTGTTTCTAAATTTTTACTTCTCTCAGGGAAGTAGACTTAATTTAAACCTAGACTTGGTCTTTAATGCATGATGAATTGCTGATTTACACAAAAAAATCTTAAAAGTTTGCACTATAAAAATAAGCCTATAACACCTGTATTTTCAGTCCGAGCCATATTTTTCACCATACAGTGTACTGTTTCTTGCATACATTTTTGCCTTGTATTGTAATTAAATATATATTTTTAATTTTAAGGCAGTATTCTTTTTATTTGTGTATAATTGTTTCTATAAATAAGTGCTTTATGGACTTAAAATTGTCACTTGTAGTTGTAGATATTTATTTATTTCATTATTTTGTGTATAAAGAGTGACCAGCAGCTCAGGCTGACATGGTCAATTTTACACAGTAATAACAGATTTGGAGAGTCATTTACATGTACATTAAAGATGATGATGTTGATGATTTTTTAAAACCTGACCGTAAAGAAAGCATGTATATGCTTGTAAGTAAACAACTAGGGGACCAACGCTTTAAGTCCTCTCCGAGGGACTTGGTAATGAGGATTGCCTTACCAAAGCAGATCTATGTTGTTATCCATGAGGTACTTCAAACATTTAGACATTCATATTTATCTGATTCTGCTCAAAATTAAACTTTCACTGACCTGTTTGTCTAATTCTCTGCTTCCATTAAAATTAATTTGATATCAGGGTTGAGTTTCCCTTTTAAAGTGAAAACTTTGCTTGTCTGAAGATATTAAATTGAATTTGTGGGATTCCCGATCATTCCCCCCCCCCCTTTTTTCTTCTTGGCAAATATTCATTTTAGAGTAATCACAGTGTACCAGTGTACACTTGGGTTTATTGTAGATTTGTGTATTTTCTAACCATACATGTAGGTACCATAATTACATGTATACTCTAATGCAAGGAATTGTGGGCATGATGTTGTTGATTCTGACCTAGTCTCATTCACCCAATCCCAATGTCATTGAGTTGTTCTACAAACAAACAACAGGTCAATAGCACTCTACTCCTGTATTATGACTAAGCCAAGCAGTGTTGAAAGTCACCACAAGGACAGACCTATTGCAACAGAAATTCCTAGAACATGTACGTATGCGTGCAGTCGGGCACTTGTGTGTGCACTCACGATGAACCAGTGTATTGTGGGTGGGTATTTCAAGTACAATAGGATATTGGTTGCTCAGTTCATCATTTCATCAGCTTGTCTTTGAAGGAATAGGAAGGACAAAATATCTTTTACTCATAGTGAATATTGTTTTTGGTGAACCACACTATCGTTAGCCAAGAGTATTTAAAGCTTTGGTTCAAGTAAAATTTCATCAGAACGATTTAGAACCTTGTTGGGATCACATCACTCATACAGCCGAAGTGTCTGCCATCAGTGCTCAATTTGATTTGGATACTTCTACAATTCTAATCTAGTTAGTATTTATTCATGCTTTGTACTTTTCTCAGCAATTTGTGAAATTGTATTTTATTGTTGCATATATGTTGCTTTTTCTTGTTTTTCTTTGGTTATGTTTGTCTGTTATTTTGTTCATTGCTTTACCCATTTTTCACTTTTCATTGTAAATTTGTTATTTGATTTGATTTGATTTATACATACATGTAATTTCTCTTTGTTGTAGATTATTAATTATACATGTACAGTTGATTATCATTCAAATAACCTTGTACTCTCTGTTTGAAGCATTATGTCGTCAATAGATATTGTTTTTGATTAATTCAGGACCCATGCTATATTTTCTTTTGCAAATGAATTTTGTTATGGTTTACTGAACTAGAAGAAGAGAATGAATACCATACATGTATATATGATTATTAAAGCCAATACCTTATTTGGTTATATTTTGTTAAAAGGAATGAACAATGTTTGTTGATGGTGAAGTGACTGAGGAAAACAAAAAGCCTCTTTATTCTTTTATGTACATACGGTACACATTGTCATTCTCTGTATTCCTTTTTCTTTCTACAGAAGCTCAACAACCACCCAGCATGAAGCCAGAACTTGAGAACCAACCTACAGGAAAGGGCCAGGGCGATGAGTGTGGCAACGAGGAGGTCAATGTCATCAACCGTGTGGCTGCACTACCCATGGTCAGCTCAACCTTGACCCAAATGACCAATGCTTACAACTGGAGCAAGGACAAGAACAGCCTGGTCAAGTACACTCTGGAGATGGCCGAGAGCACCGTGTCCATGGCTGCTAGCACTGCACAGCCAGTGGTCAACAGACTTGGAGGACCAAGTAAGATTGATTGTGATTTAGTCTTGTGTTCTATATTTCTCTTTAATGTCTCTCTCCTCTTTATCTCTATTTTCTATTTCTCTTTTTATCTCTATTCTCTATCTCCTGTAATGGAAAAGGGGTCGTTGATGAGAGTTTACTAAAAGAGAGAAAACAATGGTTATTTTCTATTTATCTTTTATGTCTTTCTCCTCTTTATCTGTATTTTTTCTTTTTCATTTCTCTCTTTCCCTCTTCTTGCAAGTGGAAGGGGGGGGGGGGGGGGTTCAATCGTAGTGTAGTAACAGAAAAATAATTGATGATTTTCTCTTAATAATTACAATGAACAATTAGTCCATATATTTTGTGAAGCACTGAAATTGTGGGCTAATGTCATCATTGTGTAGTTCATTTTTTCACCAAAATCAAATAATATTCTTTGGATTTCTAACTTCAGGGCTTCAAGCATTCCCATTTATTTTCAATACAATGGGGTTAGGTTAAACTGAAGATGTAACTTGATGTTTCACTTCTTTTCTTTCAGTTTCTGCTGCTAATGATTATGCTAACCAGCAGATGGACAAACTAGAAGAGAAGGTCCCCATCATCACGGACACACCTGAAAAGGTATGTAAAATGCATCAAGCCACCATTTTTTATAATAACATTAAGAGTGCCGAGCTGCTGCAATGGGGATGTACAGCAGGGCTGATGAACAGTAGAAAGATATTGTGGAAAAAGTCATTTTACCATATTTTGATGTGCAAACTTGGTTTAAGTGTAGACCATCAAAAGCACATTTAAATTACAGTTTTCAGAGACCAGGGCCCTATAACATTTATTTAAAAAATCAACTTACAATCAGTAGTTAAACAAATTATTATCATTCTTGCTATAGGTCATTGTATCTTTCTGAATGTGAAATTTATTTAAATTACTATGGATTAAATTTAATTAATTTGTAGTGTTCTTAAAACATGGCTTTGTATAAAACTAGAATGACATGCAAACATAGTGCACATGTAGGCTTTTGAATCCATCAGGAATCGTTGTTTAGCTTTGTCAATAGGGAAAGTTCATGCTGGAATCAAGTTGATTTCACTGTAGGCAGAAGAATTTGAGAAACTGGGGGGCGTTTCACAAAGACTAAGATCGATTTAAGTTGGACTTAACTATGGCAGGCCATCTATGCCACTGTTTTCTCTCACCATTTACTGGCATTGGTCTCTCAAGGGACTTACACATCAAGGCCACAAATCTACAGAATTTACGTTTTTTGATAGTTCATTATTGAAGGAAAAAATATTATCTAAAGATCATATTGGTGAGAGCAATAAGTGGCATGAATGGCCTGCCATAGTTAAGTCCAACTTAAAGTCGATCCTAGTCTTTTTGAAACGCTCCCCAGATCAGTAAAAGTTTGAGCAAAATCAGATAGGGAGGCTATGGATGTGATTGACCACACACAGATGAGCAACTCTATGAATACCCTTGCTTTTAAAGGGATCTGGTAACTTTGTCTTAGATCCTTTAAAAAAATCCTTGATTTAGCTCATGCTGCAATGATAATCATAAACCTTTAGGTCTGTCAGGAACCCCATGACTTTTACAATCCTATCACCTGTCTGATTATCAAGATATTTAAGATTGAAAATCGAAATCAAATTTTGCATTTGCCAAATTTTTCATAACACTACAGTCTATTGGGAAAAACTAGTATGGTAAAACTGGTCACTCAAAGGTTTTTACTTTTTTGAGGCACTTCTTGATCCTTTTGAAGCGCAATTTTTTTAGGGCTTCAATATTACACCATATCACAGACACTGATAACACGTAGGGCCATGCATCTCAGATTTAACATTGTTAAACGATCCCTTTAATAACAACTCCCAGATGATGACTGTTCTCCAGGATGGCACCAAGAAGATGATTGAGAACACCAAGAAGGCCAGTTCAGACAGGATCAACAACCTCCTGCTGACCAGACTGGGGATGGCACTGACCACCAGTGTGGACACCGCTCTTCTGCTCTCTGAGTTTGCCGTCGACTACTACCTTCCCGCCGAAAACAGTAAGTAATCAAGAAGGAAATCAATCAATACTTGTACACCGGTAGACTTGGAATTCAACACTTTATTTTTTTGTATGGTGGTTCGAAGTAATTTATTGGGGTCTGTTTGCACCGAACACAAAGCAGGTGATAGTGTCGGGACCTGGTCTAGTGCATTTTGAAAGCGTGATCGTGGAATGGATTTATAATGGTAAGAAAGCAATGTAAATGAAAAAAAAACAATTCCCCAGCTTGCCTAATGCTCAGTAGATAGTAATAGTCATTATGTTGCTTTTCCTGTAGCATCCTATTGTGGTTTTGGGGTATTGGTTGTCGATTTCCCCATAGTCTATATTAGAAATAATAGAAAAGCAGCATTATGATTACTCTATCGTATCTTAACTTTCATTTCCTTTTCACAATCATTGAATTTCACTTTTAGTTTCACTTTTATTCTCATCTGTTAGTTTAATTGTGTTTCACTTTAGTTTCCTGAGAATGGACTTAGATTCCGACTTCATATAATGTACAAGCAAGTGTCCTTTAGATCTTTAGTCCTTTAGATTTTTAATCAACTATGTACGGTTAAGGTGAGGGCTTCCATTTGATTATATTTAGTGATTAGGTTTATAGAGTTGTGTACAATGTTTGGTCCAGGAGAGTGTTTCACAAAGCCTATTTTCAATGACAAGTGACAAAAATCTAAGGCTGCGACGGGTAGTCGAATGCTCGAGTACTCGCACGGTTGACAACTACTCGGGTACGATTTCTCGTACCCGAATATTCGGCCGCAAAAAAAAAAAAATTAAAAAAAAAAAAATTAAAAAAAAAAAATGTCCAGGCCCACGCTTACCCGTGCCAGGGAGAGCGGCAGCCGCTGGCATGGTATCGTCGGTAAAAATGTTTCCCAACTCAAGCACTGTCAAACTCACCTTTCAGAAACTGGGACCAAATGTCCAGATTTCTGTTTTGACTTGAAGGAAAATGGATTATTCTGCCATCTTTGGTTTTTAAAACAGCATTGTTTACTGTTATAGTTCTTATTAAATCGGCGCCTTCAACTGCAACTCAAAGTAAAATTGCGTGCGTTTTGGGCGAGGGATCTGAGAAACTGCCGAGTGGTATGGTAGTGGCAAAAAAAGTCAAAAAAGAAAAAAAAGTCAAAAAATCAAAAAATTCAAAAAAAATCAAAAAAATTCAAAAAAATTCAAAAAAATTCAAAAAAATTATAAAAAAACATGGCGTCCGAATACTCGAGTATTCGCCTGTAAGCCTGGGAGTGTACTCGGGTACCTCATTACACTGTTGTGCACAGCCTTACAAAAATCAATGACAAATCTGCTGATAACCAATCAGAAGCAAGGATTTCAGTAGCTTATTAACATAAACTGTCATTTGTCACTGATGACAAGTTTTGTGAAATGGGGCCCAGGTTGAAGTTTAGAAGTTGATAGGTGTATAAGTGCTTGACCGTGGAGCACTTGTTGCCTGTGTGTGGTGTTACAAAACCCTTTTTGGTGGTCAAATCCTGTCTCCAGTGAAGTACAGTCAAACCTGTCTTTAGCGACCGCCCAAGGGAAACACAAAAAGTGGTCTTTGTAGACGGGTTCCTTTAGTACATGTTTCAATGAGAAACAATTTTCAAGGTAAACAAAAAATGTGGTCCTTGTAGACAGATGGTCTTTGTACAGACAGGTGGTCACTAAAGCAGGTTTGACTGTAAAACCCTTTTTGGTGGTCAAATCCTGTCTCCAGTGAAGCCCAACCTTCTTCTGCTCCTCTTGCAGACTCTACCAACGGTGAGATACAGGTCCCTGATCAGGCTCTGGCCGCTGCAGGAGTGGAAGGTGAAGACCATATCCCTCAGGACAAGCCCCTCGAGGCCACCGTCCAGCGCGCAAGCCGTGTCTCCAACAAGGTCCGACGTCGTGTCGTCAACAAGGCTATGCGTAACGTCCGCTACGCTCAGAAGCGCAGCCAGGAGACGCTCCAACGGCTGCACTACACCGTGGACCTGGTGAGTCAGAGGAAATGTACAATTTCTGTAGATACTTGGATTCTTAGATTGAATAGAGAAAATTGTAACATCAGGGCACTGTCTTACAAATAGTTGATATTAATCGCAACTACCGTAAATCTCTGTGTAAAAGGCGCATTTTTTTTCCGTTGGCAAAAATCAAAAGTCGGGGGTGCGCCTTATACACAGGTACAGGATATTTTGAGTCCTCAAAATGCTACTTCTTAGTGGTTTTCGAAAATCTCTGTGTCTCAACATGTATCACAAAATGCAAATAAAAAATAGGATCTACTATTTGAAGTTAAACTACGTTCCTAATTTGAAGGGAAGAGAGTTTTTTTTTTTTTTTTTTTTTTCAGTCACGATAAATTATGCCGCTTCACAAAGCACTTTGCCAGCCGAAGCTCTCCCGTGTCTTCAGCTCACTCACCTGTATCATGCAGCTCACTCACTCACGAAAACTAGCCTGTCCATATTTCTGTTTGGACTCGGAGGAAAAATTTTCTGTCATCTTTAGTTTTTAAAAACAACATTGTTACTAGGTCTAACTGAGTTCACAAGCACTTAAACTGTGCCTCGTAATAAAATGAAAGTATTTTCGTACATTGAAATGAGAGCCAATCTGATCTGGTTAACAAAAAGCCCCAAAAGCTTTTAAAAAAGCCAAAATTGGCCTTTTTTTTCAGAATTTTTTTTTCCTCAATTTAAAAAAAAAAAAAAAAATTGTCTTCAAAACACTGAGATTTACTGTAATTTAATATCAATCGCAACTATGTACATAAGAGATAGGAGACTGCAAATTTGCGATTGATTTGGAACGACCGTAACTCCTTGTGAGTCAGGGCCCTGAAATTCCGAAATATGGTATGATTTCATATCTTAGTTTGGATTTGATTATCAATGCTTGTAATGATTTGTGCATAATGCAGTTTGTTATCTTTTATTGCAAGCTCCATTTTACAATTTGCATATTTTAAAATGTATTACAAATAATCATTCCTTCATAATTTGATGTGCAGTGTGTTCAGATACATTTGAAATGTGATTCCTTTCTCATCATGCACTAGATCAGAGAATATATAGGGCGTTGTATTTAATGTGTTATCTATCAAATGCTTACACAAAACAAAACTATGTTCCTTTCCTTACATTATGATTATAAAATCTGAGTCAAAGAATTAAATGTAATTCCCATATTTCAACCTCATTTGTTGATTAGATGGAGTATGCTCGTACAAACATCGACTCGGCGAACAAGGCTGTCCAGTCCCGTGTGGAGTCCACCCATCACACCCTGTCCAAGACTTGGGATGACTGGACGTTGGAGGAAGGAGACGAGGTGACCAAGGGAGAAGCCAAGAACGAGGTCGAAGCTACTGTAAGCTTGAATCCTTCATCTCGTCAAGTTGGTTTAGTGCACTGTGTAGCAAATTTGCATATGTACAACTAGAAACTTTCTGGAATTGCAAATTTCAGTGCAGAACTTTTGACATTTTTGAAATTATTAAATTTTTAAGGTGTAATGTGAAGTAATTTAGGGAATAATCAACTGACATCTTGATACGGTTGGAATGAATAGGATGGGAGTAATGGAAGGGAAAAAGAATGAATGGAAGGTTTACTGAAATTTGTTAGTATATTTTAAAAGGTGGATCATTATTAAAGAACAATAAGTTGATCCAAGAATAAGAAAAACAAACTTTTACCAAATGAAAACACAGAGATGATGAAAGTAAACTCAGAAAATCCTTCTTTTTGATAATAATAATAATAATAATAATAGGCATTTCTATAGCGCCATCTATCTAGATAATTCTATTCCGAGGCACATTTATTATTACCCTGGCTTTAGCCTAGCAGCCGTTTAAACAGCGCTCCAGCATTTCAAGGAATTAATTCGTACCAGGTACCCATTTACATCACCTGGGTTGAATGTAGATCAATGTCTTGCCAAAGGACATTAGTGCCGCGGCGGGACTTGAACCGCGGACCTTGCGATCGACAGTCAGGCGATGTATCCACTAGACCACGACACCTCTATAAATATTGACTATTCATTTCCTCACTTAGAATGGAGAGCAGAAGACCTTAGCCATCGCTCGTAACCTCGCCGGTCGTCTTCGAATCCTGAGCGTCAACATCGCTGGCTGTGTTCGTCTCCTCCCCGGGAGCCTACGAACCAAGGTGGAGGAAGGCCGCGAGCTTGCCGATGCCCTCTATCATTCGCTCGAAGAGGTAAGGGGGAATTGATATGCTAACCAATCATTATTCGAAGTAGACAGCTTAATAATTGTCAACGCATTCACTTTCTCTTACTCCAGTTCCAGTCACGTTCAAGATTAGGCTGTCGAGAAGAAATTTGGTCTCGCTTCAATGATCATTTACTCTATAATTTGTGTTAAACATAGAATTAAAACATTTCCATTCTGAACTCAAAGCATACATGCATTACTTATTTACATACTTGTATTTATTTCATCTGATGCATTGCTTTCTTCATGCATTTCATAGTCAAGTGCAAAACTCATGTTTCTTCCCTGCCTCTCTGTGAAACATAAGAAGTATGTTACTTCCATTTTCTCTTGCATCTGTCCATTTCCTTTATTATTTGATATATATATATACCAGTCGCCTAGTCCTCCCCCCTCAGATATGTTAAATATTGCTAATATTTCTGACAATCCATGTCAAATTGTTAGCATGTTTTGTTTTAGTCTGCTGCATTTATCTTTTGTTTTCAAGTTAGTCTTCCAGCTAACCTTGCTCCTTTCTTTATCGTGAATGATGATGTGATAAGAATTCTTATAGTATTCTTTTAGTAGTTGATGATAAGGGCTTCAGGTATGTATCTTATGTACACTTTAATTGCACATTACAAATAGTCTTCATTCAGTTTTGTTCTTGTTTGTTTCACAGGCAGATCTATTAAAACCAGAAGAAGAAATATGTTTGAAAGTCAGTTTCAATACCCAGTAACATGCTAAATAGTATTATATATAAAAAGAGATACATTTCCCCCCCCCCTTCTTTTTGTCAAACCCTATTGGTATTTTACATATCCAGTATTGTTTGAAACACATATATTTAAAAAAGAAGCTATAATTTATTCAATTGAGAATTCCTAAAATAAACAGAGTAAAAGCATACAAATATAGGGATATCATTATAATGCTTGATTTATTTTATTGTTTGATCATAAAGGATCTCTATATTTCACACAAAATACATTAATTCTATAAATAGAAAACTCATGATTGTTTTTTTTACAGGCTCAGACAATCCGAGATCTGCCGGCCAACGTCCTTGTCACCGCTAAGCAACAGTTGGATAAGATGTCCAACATCTCCTTGTCTGTAGCCGACTTCTTGGTCTCCTCCACACCTCTTCAGTGGCTGGTGAGTCCCAGTTCCTATCACGAAAGTCTCGTTCACATATGGCCCAGTAAGCCTATATGTGAACGAGCCTTCACCTTGGTGGTGTTAGTATTGTCTATCACAGTTATCATATGGTATTATCATATTCCTCATTGGTCATACATGTATTCATTTATTGATCCCTCAAATCTCCCCCCCCCCCCAAAAAAAAGGGGGGAATTGTGACTGCTTAATGTTCTCCAAAATCTATCAAAGAATTAAAATGGAAATTCAACCTTGATAGCAAATTGCTCTGAAAGAACACTGAAAATCAGAGAAACAGATTGATGAAGGTTTGAACAAAATGTGGCAAACGATATGAAAGGAAGTTTTGAATTCTAAAATCTTCTAAACACATAAATATTGGAATTCCGAATTGGCCGAATGTAATGTAATGTCATAATGTAACTGTGACTTTGTGGGCCTGATGGTGGAAAACTTTTTCATTTGTTCCAAACATCCCAATAAATATGTCATTTTTAATGTCAGATTTTGATTGCCAAAAGAGAGGGCCTGTTTTAACAATCAGCCTTTTAATAGTATTCTAATATAATCATTTACTCCTTCCAAACCCTAAATTTCTCTAGAACAACAAAGAGGGGGGGGGGGGCAAACAACTAAAACTTTATTTTAACTAAACCTCCCATATTTAGTCTCATCAATAAAGGGCATAATATATTACATGTATATATTATTATATATTTCTGCAACTGGAATAATGGGGTTTATTTCTTATACATCAGTATGCATGTGGTATTCTTTTATTCAATGTACGTTTATCATTTCATCTTTTAATAGTCTCATCAGTATATATAAACATGCTCCGATAATTTGTTTTTATATCTTGTAGTTTCATAGTTGGACAAGCTTCTTAATTTAGCTTTTTAGCTTGCTTTTGCTTCTTTCAGTTCTGTGCAGTGACTGTGTGATGGGTGGTTATGTGAGCTTGTGTGTCGCAAATGTTATGCTGCTTAATTTCTACAAAGCACTATTAGCCCCAGACCCTAGTTTTAAAAAAACCTAACAAAATCCATGTTATCTACTTAAAGTCTGTAAATTCTCCTTGTTCGCTTTATATACAGGCTTAATTGTAAGACAGGACTTGTCTTTGATAACTCCTTGTAGTGCGTTATGTTGAGTGTGTAGTTGTGTTTTGAAGCAATGAGTTATAAAAGTTCTCCCTGAATGCAAGATTTCACCAGTGATAAATCGTATTTGTCTTGAATTTATCATGATTATTTCTGCCAAAGATTTTGTCCTCAATAGTGTTGTTAAGTTTGTAATCTGGTAGCAATCGTTACTTTAAAAAAAAATCCCCTAGAGCACAAAGTTTCAATAGTGATAAAGAACCTGTTTGTCTGACTTTTCCCATGAACCTTTCAAAGACATCAGTATGACATCTTTGAAATATGAGTGCATCAGCATCCATTGTCAAGCTCTGGTGCAAGATGATATGTGTTGGTTCCAGTGTTTATTCTGTCTATCTCACATGATAAGGCCCTATAGTTTTATCCCCCAGTTCAGACAAACAAAATTCATTGTATAAGTATACAAAAACCATTTGGCTACATGTATACAATGAGTAGTTTGATATTTTGAGGCTGAAAGTCATATAGTAAAATGTCATGTACAATGAAGCAGTACATTTGATAGTAAAACAAGTGTTTGAGCATAATTTTGAACAAAAACTTGATAGAGAATCGGGTCCAGGGGGGTGTTTCACAAAACTTGTCATCAGTGACAAATGACAGTTTGTGTTATAAGCTACTGAAATCCTTGCTTCTGATTGGTTATCAGCAGATTTGTCACTGATTTTTGTCATTTGTCATTGAAAAGAGGCTCTGTGAAACGGGTCCCTGTTCTCATCTGAACATCGTATCATATGCAGACCATATAACTGGGCGGGGCTTATAGTGAGCATACACTGATGATTGGCCCACCGTCAAGGTCAACTGACCTCTTCAAATCTAATTTCTTTTTAGGATTCTTTTTATTATACCCTTTTTCACGTTATGTATATATCCAATCTTCCATACCTAGATTCTTAGCAGGATGTATTTTTGTATATATTTTTTTTATTGAATTTGTTTATTAAGAAATCAACATGACATGCAGCTCAAGGCTGATATTGTATGTTTTACAAAGCAACCAGATATTCACAATATAATAAAACAGTGTCAAAATACAAAAGCAATACAACAAAATAGCAACGGCAACATCACACAGCAATATCATAAAAGATTTAGAAAAATGTATGGAAGATGCGGATAGGCAGCCATTAAGAACAGTCAAGGTAATGTCTTTAAATATTCAAGGATAAATTCAATTGAGCATACATGTATGTTCACAAATGTAAGGCTTTTTGCACGTAAATATCACTTAAGACAAACAATTTTAGTTGAGTAAGAGAGGGGAATAATTACACAGATGTAGCACATAAATATGGAGAACCATCGTCAATGGGTTATAACAAAAATGAAATCCCATCGCAAAAAACACCCCAAAATAGTCCCCGAAAGCCAACCCCCCCCCCCCTAAACCAATAAATCAAATCAAATCAAATTAAATCAAACCTTTGAATATATGATTGTGATTTTAAAGTAACGTTTTTTACAAGTATTTTGTTGAGTGTGAACAGACTATCAGTCCTGTTACATTGTGAAACAGCATCGCAATCAGCTGATCAAACTTGAATGACAATTTCACAAGCTTGTTGACTCATCAGCAAAAATCGTGAAAGTCACTTGAAAGTCACCTGTTTGGGATCAAAGTCCAAAAGCATTATTGTATCACAAGATTGCTGACGTTGACTAGTTCGACTGTGCCATTATCAGCAAGGTCTTGGCATTGAATCAAGAGCATTTGTCTTGATATCATATCATTTTATCAAACCCAACTATTGATTTACATTTCTCCATAAATTAGTCAAAAGTCCCCCCAATTTTGACCCATCATTTCATTAAGGTCAGCTGAAAGAGACAAATTTTGTTTCATATATTTAAACAAGAAGGAACATGATAAGTTGATGGTAATGATAAATTCCAAATCAAGGGAAGTTACTTCAGTCTCAGAAAGATGATTCAGAAAGATGATTTCATTCTCCTATTTCAAAAATATAAGCATGAAATAAACAAAGGACTTTGTACATATTATGGGATGGGGAAGTTAATGTAATGAATTTGTGGAGGTCACATTGTTGAGGGTGGTGGATGAGAACAATTAATTGAAGCTATTCATTGTATGTTGTGAATTTGGGGATAGATTTACAAAAAATATGGATACATCGGCTACATGTATAAGAAGGAGGGAAAATGAACACTTTGTGGCAGACAAAATAATTGATTATCTGTCATCTAGACATCTTGAATTTCCAGTAAACACAACAGGAAACATGTTCAATATTTGAGTATCTACCCAGGTAGAATGATGATTATGAAATATTTATGACAATTGGTCCTAGACAATTCACATCACAGACATGTTTAATTGTATCTTTTACTTCAATATCCATGTAATACAGACAGGGCACTTTACATAAATTGCAATGAAACACAGATTACAATGTCCAATAGACTGAAATTTGTCCATGTGTGTGCTTGTAGCATTACAGGAGAATTTAAGGGGAAAGGAGAGGGAGAGATGATTGTGATAAAGACATTAAAGTGAATGATTCCGAGAGAAATTGTAGAAAGTTAGAGAGAAGAATGAAAATAGAGAAAGGGGGCGAGAATGATACAGATTGTAGATGTATGTTGTGATAGAGTGATGGTGAGATTGACTAATGAACTAATGCTTGGGGTATATTGATAATATTGGGAGGTGAAAAGGGGTTATGTGTGACTCCGTCCTGATACAGTCTGGTGAGAGAGCCAGCTTCGTAACTCTGTATCAACAATCAACCCTTGCCATCCTTGATTCTTTCAACCATCCTCAGGTGCCGCATCAGGTGAGACAATACTTAGACACTTCTTCTTCTTCTTCCAAGCTCACGTCCAATGGGCATGTCGCTGCTGAAAGCACCCCATCATCGCCCTTAGGGGACCAATCCTACTCCAAAAATGGCACCCTGTCCCAATGACTACCGGTAGCCATTGTAGACCTGCTGCAGGGCGTGGCATCAGGTATGGCATGGAGTCCCCCTCATGACCCCCCTCTCCCGCCCCCGCCCAGCTTGAAGGGAATAAAGCCGCACCCCTCTCATGTAGGCACTTTGAACTGTGATAAGCTCCTCATGCACCCATATGATACCAGGGATGTGTGGAGACAAGCCGCCCTGGAGGCGAGGTTGATTGGGGCGGGGCCGCTCAAGGAGCTCCAGCGCTCCCTCTGTATACTAGTCAAGTCCATTCACATCACCACCTCCCTTCACATTCGCATCAAGGTGACGGGTCCAGATCACACCACTACGAGCCGTTCACGCCTCGATTTCACTGCATCTTCATCGGTATCTTTACCCCTCCCTGCCTCCTCCTCCTCACATCATTGCCGTCATCCTGCCATCGCGCACTCAAGAGCTATGTCCACCACAGACTGATCAATGACTGGATTCATCATTCTCATAATAATTCTATCATCATGAACTCTCAAAACTTACCTTTTATTTTCGCTTGAAAGTGGAAAATAGAGTTAAATTCTAAGAAAATGCTTGAAGACTTAAATCATTTTCTATGTACATTAATATGCTTAGTCCTGGGACTGACAATAATATTTTATGCCGATGTGGATGAAATATGAAAGGACTTTATGGCGATTTTGATGTTTGAATTTGCAGTACAAGTAGAAGTTTTTTGTCATAATTCATACCTTCATGATCTTTACATGATTACTGAAAGCTCAAGTAAAAAAAGAAGTAGCCACATCTACACATGTTTTTTCTGCAAGCAAAAGCATATAAAACTGAAATAGATTGATGTATGTGTTTTCTAAATGAGGTTTGATTTACTAGATCTACTAGATAATTAGAATATAGAACTTGCTTTCTGATTTTTTTAAAAATAACTGAAATAAAGGAGTTTTAAATGAAATAAAGAGTTATTGCTGCACGTTAATGATTTTTTTGCTTTCAAAGATTTTATTTAAAATACAGAATTTACATGGTGTGTTGTTGATATCGATAAATGAAATAAAAGAATGAAATATCGGTCATTCTCATAATATTTTATGCTGCATTACTATATAATATTTTTTGTTTTGTTAAATACTTGAATTGGACTTGCATGGTAAGATTATTGAAATAAAATAGAGAAAATTTTGTATTTGCTTACCTGTACACCTGTAGTAAAGGACGTTTTACAAATAGTTAGACTTTACAAAGTTTGTTTAGATTGAATTCGAGAAATGCGTACAAAGAGCAGAACAAAATCTTTTGTGACTATAAATTTAATGAAAAAAAAAAAGTGGTGGTAAAGTATAAGTAAATCCTTCTACACTACAATATACCATAAATTCTAAATTTTATCAAGAAAATATTGCAGAAAATATGAAGATAGTTCAGAAGGGTAATTGTTTATTATTATTTTATCACACATGTACAAGAAGTGCACTTTTTGTTTTTTGTTGTTGTTAAAGATACATGTATGATATAAATCTGATCTAATTCTATTATGTACCATTTGCTGCCATTATCACGTGTATTTATGCCGTTCATTTTCTGAAGCTATTTTCAGTGTCTTATGCATGCATCTAGATAAAGCACATGTCCACAAAAATGTAGTATTTAGTTTAACTTCTATGGAATAGAGAATTATATTACAAGCTTCAGAGTATTTATATTTGTAAAAGGTCTATTTCATTATTATTGATAACGAGGTTGAGTAAAATACAATACGTCCATCAAAAACAATATCTTAATGCTGCCTTGCTGGTTTGAGTTTTCTTCTTTGATTTTTTCCTTTTTATTCTTGTCCATTGAAGTTTGTTTGATAATGTGTGTTTTCTAACTTTATGCTGCTATAAAAAAATGATTTGAAATTGAAATTACCTTTTTGAAAAGAAAAAAAATAAAAAAATATACAGATTCAATTTTCTTTTCAAACAACAATTTGGCTATCTCATGCATCTTCTTATTTTCTAGAATGCTTGATCAATGATGAATGATCCCAAAATCAAAAATTGTTTATACTAAACTTTATTGCATTGGCCGAGTTTGTAGTTTTGGATGTTTTTTTCTCTTGAATTGCCTTAATTATTTTTTACTATGCTTTGAATGCTCATTGCAATGATTCTATTAAAGTGCTGTAATATCCTGTGTAATTGATCTTTGGTCATAATTAATTTGTTTTAAATATTTGCCACAGTATGTTTTAAAACTCTGCTGTGATACTTAATAATAAAGACATCATTATACTTTAATTCTTCTGCTTTGTCATTTATTTAGCTATTGAACCACTGTACCTGTGCATGTAAACTGTGTTTGGAATATTTTACCCTGACTATAAAGTGATTATCTATAAAAAAAAAAATATGGAGTTGAGAGAGAAAAAATTGTGAGAAACTTGCACAAACAAATCAATGAAAGTGATGAAAAGTAAAGATTTTAAATATCATCATAAAAAATATTAATGTTTCAGTAACATAGAGGTGCAAAAGAGACACAAATAAAACAATTTTTACATTTCAAACATTTTCAAAAGAAAATTGTGGTAGTTAATATATCTTTTGAAATTAATTTTGAAATCAATAAATTATAATGAAAATGTTAATTTCTACCCTTTAAAAAAAATAAAAATATACATCGGAACCAAATAGGAAATGCTCAAATTTAAGGAATTACATTTTGTGTTGACATAGTACTTTCCTTCCCCTGAAGATATGATATTTAATATCTGCTAGCCGAATAGTTAAAACTGGATTTTCAAAGCTCTGTTTTCTTTTGGGCAATTTTTGTGTGTGCATCATCCTTTTCTTATCCTGCACATTTATATTGTGTTTTGTTTAGTGCTGCAAAACGTGATTAGATTCTGTGTGTGTTTTGATATCAACATAAGTTCTCTGAAACAGTTACTGTATACTTGGAATGAATGTGTGTGTGAAAATTGTGTGAATGATGCTTCTCGGATAGAGAGAATGAAAGTTAGAATTGATAACAGAGACATGTAGATACCCTCCTACAGTTCAACATGAGGCTGTACAACAGGAATGAATTATTAATTCACATAAAAGGAACGCAAAATTTAAAATGGTGTGATATTATAGTGTTGGAGAAAAGATTTTTATAGAGTCTGAACCTTCATTTGAGAGGGGATCAATCTGATAAATCTCTTTTAGAAAAAATAAGCAAAATTGTATAAATCTGTGAATGTGAATTGGTGCGAAGCTGGTCCTTGTGTGTTTCAAAATGGTTGAAATTCTAGACTTCATTATACAACAACCTGTTAGGTACTTTCATTTTCACCTGAACATTTGCTCACCATAAATACCATTGCCAAAATATTACTGTCATGCATGCATTCATTCATCGCAACACACATGCTCTGCAATAGTTAGTAAGGATTTCACTTTCTAACACACACGGTATAACTAGTTCACCGCCATATGTACATTATTATAATCCTGCGATGAATATTTTTTCCTACATGAATATACTGTATCATACTTATACAATTTGATGTTGTCAGTCTTGACAGCTTTCTATTCATGTACTTCAAATCTTAAAAGAGAAAATATTTATAAAAATAAATAATTTGATAAACAAAATTAACTACTGGGTCATACAAACTCCATATGATGCTGTGAAGAGTGAGCGAGTGAAATGCTTTATGTTAATCCTCCCCTTCCCCTTCCCAAATCCTGTGAATCATTTTTGTTTTTCTGAAATCTGGAGATCTTTCTCTTTCTCTGTCTCTCTATTTCCCACACCTCTCCATTCTCTTTATATCATATTCCTTCCATTTCAACACTAACTTCTGGGCCCTGTTTCATAAAACTTGATAGCAATAACAAGTTACAAGCTACTGTTATAAGCTACTGAAATCATGGCATCTGATTGGCTGAGAGCAAATTTGTCATAGAAACTAAGCAGTTGTCATAGATACCTAACAAGTTTTATGAAACGGGCCCCAGGACTATGAGTAGGAAGGTCTTCATTGCTCATGCTCATTTTTTGGGCACATTTTCAAAAATTTGCATACATTGCAGCATTTTCCCCCTTCAGATTTGTACTTTAATCTCATTATAACTCTAGTTTTCCTCAAACCACGTCCCCCTTTCATATGACCAAATGCCATGCTCTAAATCTTCATTATACATGCTCTCATTTGGAGAAAATAATATATCAAGAACATACGTTCCATTAAAAAAAGGAAATGCATTATCAAGTATCAACCATTAAATCCTACTCTTTTTCAAGCAGTCTTGGTCCTTTCTAATTTTCACCTTCAGGTTCCCGACGTCGACATCGATTCCATCGAGTTCGACTGCGTAGCAGGGTCCGATGAGTACGACTTCGACATCCGTAGTGACACCTCCAGTGACCTGTAAACATTGACCTTTCCCTTCAGTGACCTGTAAACGTTGACCTTTCAACTCTACACAGCATCTTCAGTGATTCTTCTAAAAATCCATGTTCAATGATAAATTACAGCGAAACCTGTGTAGAAAGACCGCAGCTGGGAGATAAAAGATGCGATCTTAATGGATAGGTGATCTTTTCCTCGAACACACGTGGAAATGATAGCCAGGTGGTCTTTCTGTACAGGTGGTTATTCCCGTAATTTGAATCTTACGCATTTGCATATAAATAGGTCTATATTTCTCTCTCCTTTTGTCAAATATTCCACAGATTCAATCGTCTGTATGTGCTTGCATATGGGAAGTGGATAGGCCTACACCACGTAAATGTGCATCTATAACTTATAATTTTTGTTAAACTTGTAATAGTTATAGGATTTTACCATGATATACATGTACTTATTTCAATTCACAGAAAGTTAGAAACATGACTCTATTTGAAATCCTTGTTTATACCGTGCATAGAACAAGTCTTATTTTAATTTTTTATGCAATTTGGATATATTGCATGTTGCATTTGACAGTTTCGTACAATATTGAATCACCATGTATATGAAGTACATTATGCATGTATACCATGTAGACATACATATACTTTACAATCTAGACATTATTAGGTTATAGGTCATTTTACAAAGACATGGGCAGTAAAAGGAAATAACTGTGTGCCTGTCCTTCATCTTACACATTTTGAATTCTTGTGTGCTTATAGCATTCCTGCACAAATATACCAGAAAGTTATGATATTCAAGTTCTTTAAAAAAAAAAAAAGATTTGAATTAAGTGTATGTGAGTATACATGTAAGACTTTTATGATTATAATAATGTTTTATCTGGTCATTGAGTGTATTGGAATGAAGAAAAAAAAGAATCAATTTGGGAGTTATTTAATCAGTGAGAATTTTTATTAACTTGATTATTTATTTTATGTGTTTAACAAAAAAGTATTCACCATTAACGAATATTCAATACCTGTACTAAAGTAATATTACTCATATTCATTTTTTTATTTATTTTTCATTGACTCGCACTCCAGTATATATTGGTACATAGGGTAATATTTTAAAGTTTGAACTTCTTAAGTTTTGTGTTTATGACCACTGAATTTCGATTTTGGATGCTCCTAATAATATATCTGTAAAGCGCTTACCGTAGGCACATCGTTGGATCGATGTATTGAGCGCTATATAAAAACAGAATATTATTATTACAGCACAGGTTTTGCCATAGCGGGTCACATTTGTTGATAAAAAGATAAGACATTTGAAATGTTTTAAGACTAAATAATGGCCTCCATAAAGAGCATGTATTTTATGTTCATGTTTGACAGAAGGTTTCAAGTACCAGGGTATATGCATGAGTAATGTTCCATTGTGGTATATTCTCTGCAAAGCTAAATTGAAGAAGAATGTTTTTGGATATAAGCTGTGAATGATTACGTAGATAGACTGATACGCTTAATCTGAATATGTATGAAATAGAAAAACAGAATGAATATATGCACAGAATTATAAAGAAATTATAAAAACTAACATTTTCTTTGTGTCATCTTAAATTGCAATAAATTACATGTGCTAATAACATATTTCAGTTTATGTGTGTATTACAGGAGTATTGTGTGACATGTGTCGAGGTCGCTGGGAGATGCACTAAAGCAGTATATTAACATGGAGTATCTGAATGTGCTTGTGAAAATCATCTTGCCATTCTTAGCAGGCTTCCGTCATATGGATAGGAAAAAACAGGACAGGGTTAGAACCCAGGCCCCCTCCCCTCACTCCAAGGTCGGAGGGACCGCAATCGTGTTCCAAAATCTCTGGTAAAGGAGTACTTTTTTGCCTGACAAAGTCCAGCCCATATTGACTTTCACACTGGAGATACAAATGTAGGGGGGTGCGTTCAAAAGGGAGGGAACAAGCATACCTGTACCCTAAATAATACCGAGTGGAGGGGGGGGGGGGGGGGTTAGAACATGGGGCAGGGTGCCGTGTGAAAGTGTTCTCCTAGCAATTTACATGTACTAGAAGGCATGGTTATATTTTCTCGTTATGATAAAGTAACACATTTGAACTTTTTGATAGATTCCTATTGCCATGGTCTTCCGTTTGATTTTGTAGTTATATAAAATGGAAACCGTTTTATAATCTTGCTCTCTAAATAATGAGGGAGAGTATGTGTCCATTCCCCAATCAACTTTTGTTCTCTATTTTTCTGTATGTTTTGTCAAGTGATATGAACTCATTTTACTACAAACTTGGCTAAATATCAATGAGTTGGGCATATAACCCTCATGCTGGGCATTTTACACATT
Source organism: Strongylocentrotus droebachiensis (assembly GCA_035222895.1). Classification (NCBI taxonomy): domain Eukaryota; kingdom Metazoa; phylum Echinodermata; class Echinoidea; order Camarodonta; family Strongylocentrotidae; genus Strongylocentrotus; species Strongylocentrotus droebachiensis. Next base: position 18,163 of record JAVYIG010012166.1, on the reverse strand, counting down.
TGATATAGTTTAAAAAGAAAATTGTCATTAAGTGTCCCATCAATGATCGTCAATTAAGAGAAGGGTGGTGTTGGAGAGTAATAGAGCTAGACAGGAGAGAGAGACTCAGAGACAGTGAAAGAGAGAGATGGACAGTGAAAGAGAGAGAGAGAGAGAGAGAGATAGACAGTGAAAGAGAGAGAGAGAGAGATAGACAGTGACAGAGAGAGAGAGAGAGAGATAGACAGTGAAAGAGAGACAGACAAACAGAGATAGACACACAGAGAGAGAGAGAGAGAGAGAGAGAGAGAGAGAGAGAGAGAGAGAGAGAGGTACTATTTCTTATCATAGGAATTACACAAAACATCTAAAAAAAAAAACAATTTCATAATGCTGTAAATATCTTTCAGTATTTTTATTTACAAGTTATTGTACTATCAGCATTTACATTGAAATGTTAACAAAATTGAAGACATACCTCATCTTGGGTTAATTGGATTTAAAATAGTTAATATTAAGAAAGATATACATGAACAATGAACATGTAGGTGTCCGTAGTTGGAGCTTGAAGCGATTTCATACACAAGAAATGTTGAAGATAAATGGAAATAAAATCAACGAGACAGCACAGATAAAATAAACATGTTAGTAGTACTTGGTCACATGCACATTTTTTTACGAAACAAAACTGAAATGATAGTACCATTGAAATTTCATTATTTTACACCATTTCAAATACCTGTACCACATATGGTCTGTTTGGAGCCAGAAGGTTGTTAAATCATATACACTGTACTTTAAAGCCCCACTGTACTACTTCTAGCTACTTGCTCCCTCTATACAATACCCGATTGGTGCCTGTTGGTCCCCCATGATCCTCTTTTTCTTACGGTATGTTAATTTAGAGCCGAGTTGTTGAGATTGCCACCTGTCAGTGACCTTGCTACGGTCTAATCCCCCTGGCTAAACTAGTACAGATGGCCTTTAACACAGAGTTAATGCCCCTCTGACTCTGAACAGATGATATGTACCGGTAGTGGTTTTGCTTATTAATTAGAATTATGAAACCATGAATAGACTAAACAATTATGGGAACATAAGCGAAATGTAAATCATTGATAAGCTTTTAGGTAACAAGGAAAAAAAATAAAATAATAGACGAACATTTAAAACGAATTTACTGCACATAAATTTTGGATTACCTGTCTAACTTAATAAGAAGGGCCATCAGCAAAGCATTTTGGCTTAAAGTCAACTTGCAAAGAGATGTAATCTGAACAAGACATAGGCCATTTGACTTATATATAACTATAAACTTATATAAACTATGAACTTAATTTCAATGACAAATGACAAAAATCAGTGACAAATCTGTTGCTGACCAATCAGAAGCAAGGATTTCAGTAGCTTATAACAAAAACTGTCTTTTGTCACTGATGACAAGTTTTGTGAAACGCCCCCCTGGAATTGGGCAAGAGAATAAACACTGGTATCCCTGATAATGATGTCATAACATAGGGATGTATGAACATAAGACCACCATTGGGAAGGGCCACTCCACTGGAAATCAACCAAACCCAGCAATGTGTGATAGAAGACTGTCGATGATGACATTGCTATTGGACATCTTCACTGGTTTGGGCCTTCAATCCAACTTGATCCATCGATCAGGAGCCATTGGCTCACTAGTAGCAGTTCTCCACCAATCACGTCCTACCTAGAGACGGACAGAGCATAGAAGCTGTATAGTCGCTGATACCTCAGTCACACTGCCAAACCAACTCCGCATCGATTCCAAACCGACCGAATCTTTGGCCATTCAGACCGAAGAAATTTCTGTTCAATCTGTGGTCAGCCTGGTGTCGGTCTCATAGGCGTGACCGAGGTATGACTGAGCTGTATTCCATTAAGACCAGTATACATGTGGCATGGACTGACCTCTTTTCCACGTCGTTAGAAATCTTCTAAACCCTTGTATTTATTGCATTACTTTAATAAAACTTTATGTTCATTGTCTTTTGTTTAGCATCAAATCCTGCTATCCAAGTATTAGTTTTACCACTATAGTGACTGCATTGAGGAAGATCAGTGGAACTGTTGAAGAAAAGAAATGAAACAAGAGAAATATTATCTGCAAATATTGGTGGTATACATATTGAGCTAAATAAACTGACAGAAGACACACTATGGGACAAGCTCCAACTACCATAATAGAATTAAGAAAAGAATTAAAAGGCATTATTTGAAGGTACATGTATAATCCAAATCTTATTAGTGCTGATTTCAATTTATTACTTATGAGACACAACTATCAACTAGGTGTACAACAAATTGTATCATGTACATACATGTATCGATGTACATTTATGTCCAGTTATTCAATGTAGACAATGTGCAAACAAATATACACAGTCAGGATTGATTCATTCCATTCATTTCTCCACCGTAAAGCTTACTCCAGTTGGGGAGACTGCTATTCAGCAAGTCCTTGGATCAAGGATCAAACCATTGATATTATCGGGACAACAAAAATAAATTTACTACGGATTTACGGGCAGCTCCAATCCAATCCACAGAGACAGAGAGTAGTTAATACAATGCCCATTCTCTTGCATTTATAAAGAGCTACAAAATTTGCTTCCCCAAAAGGCAGATCCCATGCTAAATTCCACATGAGGGAATGATAGATTGTTAATAATTCAATGTAAATCATTTAATCTTAAATGCACTTAAAAGTACAAACACTGTATGTAAGTTTGAAATTTAAAGAAAGGGGTACAGGTTGGTGGAGCACCCCCAACCCCCCCCCCCCCCTATAAAAAAAAATCTCCACTGTATAATTGAGCCTACTGTACCTCTCATGACTAGACGTATTGATCGGATGAGGTTGATGATCTGAGCTTTCATTCCAGGCTCCTCTCCAAAGCCTCCTACACTCTGGTCTCCTCCCCATCCAACTGAAAATAAGGGAGATCAGAAAACAAATGTCTTAATTTGAAGAAACAAAAAGGTATACACTACGATTATATGTCATGATACGTTAAAGAAATCCCCTTTCATCAACCGAGACCCTATAATTTTCACATTTTTTGCTTCCCTCTTCCTCATCAACTTCTTACACACTTTTCCTCTTTGTTCTTTATCCTCTCCCCTTATTCTTTTCTTTTCCCATAATTTCTCCTTCTTCTCTACCTTTAAAAAAAAACTTCTTCTTCTCCTCCTCCTCCTCCTTCTTTTTCTTCTTCTTCAATCTTCTTCTTCTTCAAGATAATCTGCCTCCTTCAATACTGAAGATTCTTACAGATGCTGTATACTCGGCCTGGTTGGGGTATGCAGGTGGACCATTACACCGGGGTTTCCCCCTACTCTTATACGAATAGTGCAATGGGTTCTTAACGTGCAAGGGTGGTGACTCTCCTGTACACGGGGCCTCCATTTAACGTCCTATCCGAGGGACAGAGTGTTTTCCACTTGACATAACCTGCATCTATGAACAAGGGAAGGGGCACGTTAACACACAACGCAGGCTTCAGTCATCAGCCTGGGTGGGAGTCGAACCCAGGATCTTTGGTTCGACAGGCAGACGCTTTACCGACTGAGCCAACTCGCTTCCTTACCTGCTGTAGTGTTATCGTCATTAGGAAGAACTTCTGATAATTAGATATAATTTCTTTAGTGAATTTAAGTTTACTTCGAAACCTAACTAAGTTGGTGATTTCACTTTCTAGTAGATCTATATTGTTTTTGTTCCAATATAATAAAACAAACAAAAAACTAAGGTTTTCAAATGTTAATTAGTCTCACTGCACCCTCTCAGCTCAGCAATTGCAAGTAAGAAAATACTGTTACCAGGCAGTGTTAGGAAACTAGGTATATCAAGAACACTAAATGAACAAATTCACATATTAAAACAATCTAATGACAACAAACTGATTGAAAAATAGGATGATTAGTTCATGTCATTTGTCAGGAGGAATACTGATATTGACTAGGCCTACATGACACCAAATCACATATATGGGTCTGCATGAGCCTAGCCTGACCAGACGCCGACGCCGTGCGTAGCACGGCGTCTGACCTCCTCCCATACCGCCAGTACAGTGAACGGCCAATTCTAGAATTTCTACATTTAAAAAAAAACATTTTAAATTAACGCAATTAATTATTTTGGAACTATACTCACATTTGGCTATGCCACGTTGCTGTGCGCATCCATTGTCATCTTTCTTGATATCTGATAGTGAGGTTTTACTGATTTAATGCAACAAATTAACCTAAAACTTGGTCCTTGGTGATCGCACTAAAATTCCAAAATAGTAGCTTCACGAAACATACGTATTGCGCATGCGCAACCGGAAGTGCGAGCACGTGTGCGTTCAATGTGTTACGGAAAGCTTGTCGTCTGCTGCAGGCTAAAATGGAGGGAACTATTTCTTCTTGCATCAATTGTAAACAAAATTTTACACCAAAAAACAAAGGCTTTTATCGTCATCAAGTCAAAACAACCACCTCGCCAAGAACATTCACGGCTATTTTTAGGAAGCCACCTTCGTTTTATGAACTGAATGTTTTTATTTGTAGACGGTGCTACAGGTTCCTCGTCAGTCAAACAAGGCCAGTACAGAGTAGGAAAAGGACCGCCCGACGGACGCTGCATCAAGCCGGATCCCCTGGACAAAGTCCTCAACGAGTACATGAAGAGTCGGAGGAATATGGTAGGAATCCAGATCTGCCCAAATCCGGCATCTCCTCAAAACATGATCCGATTATTAATGTCTATTTTGCTCTCGACCACCCCTCCCCCATGAATTCTAGTATGGCACTATATACAGCTAAATTTAATTGGACCCTTTCATCAGTACACCACTCTTCCAAACCCATGCTTAGTTTTTATTCTGACAAACAACCAAACAAAGATAATAATTTCAAACAGGGTCCAAATCATGTAGGCCTACTTTAATATATTTACCTAAATTTCTTATGCTGGAAAAATTTTAGGATTTTAATTGTTCTAAGGAAATGGTGCACAGGTGATGGGCAACGAGCATCACGCCTCAATTATGATTTTTTGTGTTTGTTTTTGTTTTTGTTTGGGGGGGGGGGATAAATTGAGTTGGCTAGGGCTATGATGATCATACGAAACAGTGTCGGAAAGAATAATGTTGAAGTGCAGTGTTATTGTGAGACAATTTCAGAAAAATTAATCTAAAATTATTTAATATTCTACTCGATATCTTATTAATCCATGTTCATTGATCCGTGTTCATGATTTGCCCATGGTCAATATCGGGGCGAGGGAGCGATTGAAGCGGCTGAGTGGGAGGGGGGGGGGGGGTGGGGGAGGATGGAAATGGAGGGAAGAGGTGTCCCGTTCCCACGGTAGGGACACTGAAAAAAAAATGAACATACCCTACGCAGTATATAGAATACTTCAAATTTATTTCCTGAATAATCAAAGTGTATCCCCATTGTCAAAGTTTTATGATTGGGCGGTTGGTCTTTAAAATAACGACATATACAGACAAACCGAATACTGAACAGACTATAGGGGTCTGAAATCATTGCGAGCGAGTGCAACGAGAGAGCATAAAATTTGTATATTTCTGAGTAAAAGATAAGGCATTCTTTAAGTTGGTTTATAAATTCAAATCGGATATTTTTTATATTATGAGGAGGCGGGTGCATTGCCTTATGAATAAAGATTTATAAACACAAACCGAGAACTCACCCTGTCCAAAAAGCCTAATAGTGCTAGCGAGCGCATCGAGCGAGCCGATATTTCACGTACTTCTGCATAGGAAACAGGGAATTACTTTTTATATTGGGTTACCGAATCAGAAAATTCTTATGCAATTACGAAACCTGTCCTTCTATTTTACATTTTTGTACCTGCAACGAATTTGTGAAGGTATTAATATAACAAATTTATATGAAAGTTAAGAAGAAAAAGAAAAGAATGCTCATGTACCACAAATATCTAGCATGAGGCTTACATGTTTACAGCCCCTCTATCGGGAATACTGCGTGCTGGCGAGTGAGAGAGCAAGAGCCTTTTTTTGAAGGGGGGGGGGGGGGTTGCATCAAAATTCTGAATTTTTAAACCCCCAAACATTAAATCATTTGATGTTATGCTATTTGAAACATAACATATAATCTTTAAAAATATTTTGAAGTTTTTAACTAATTAAGGATATGGTCCGTGTTCCGTTTCTCATTCATTTATTCATTTATGATTTCATTTCTCCACTTTTGCCAGAACATTCATCACCTGGACTTTCAACTCCAGCTGCAAAGCGACCCGCGCATTTTCCGACGCCTGACCTCCATGCACCAAGACCTAACGGATCCGTGGAGGAAGCGCAGGACACTCCGCATGAATCATGTCTTCTTGTGCAACATGACCATGATTACACGCCCTCGCGAGAAATACTGAGGCCAGGTATTTTCTTTCTATAACCACCTCTGCAAAACCCGTTCCTCTTTCCTGAATCTGGTTCGCAAAAATATAATTCGTTCAAAATGTGCAAAACGATAGGTATATATCTTATAGAGGGGTCTCTATAATTATACCGGCCCAAATAATCTGAATTATATTTCTCCCGATTCATTATTTCTGTAGCATCTCTTTCCCCGGAAGAACGGTTAATGGAATGGAAAGTTACTCAAATAAGTGTTACACATTTGCAAGTTGCCATCTGCGCAAAATTTATCTCGTCAAATAACTCTAGGGCTCACAAAGTTTTAGATCCAAGTACATTCCCGTTCAGGATTGATAAGCAACACTGTAACATACATCCAAATACATAACCGTTCAGGATTGAGAAGTAAAACTGCATGCAACATACATTTCTCTTTTTTTTCTTGTTTCTTAATAATTACATGAACATTAAACACTTTATAAGCAATATCGAAATATTCCACAATGAAGTTTTGACACGGGAGTATTCGTATTCATCAAGATTAGCTTGAGCACATCGTATGTCTCACAGAAAAATAAACTATTATTAAAGCTTCTCTTCCTCAACTCAAAGGTGACGGTGAATTCGCAGAAGGAGAAAGATGTATATCGTCACCAAATGATCAAGTAGATGCTCACGTGCAGACAAACCTTCCGCCATCATCGCCATCATCATCTCTTCTAGACGCAGAACCATCAATGAGCATTGAACTCAACGATGAGCTTCCGTCTCTCTTTCCTGAATCTGGTTCGAGACCAACCACTGCAAAGGAGAGGGCTGTAGCGAGTGTCGAAAATTCGCAATATCGCCTCGCATTCAGACAATTATGTGGGAATTATCCAGCAGCAAAGAAGGCACTGTTACAGGTCACGCAAGAGATGATCCGGGAAGAAGTAAGAAATTTTATTATAGGCTAGAGGGTGGGGGCACGGTCTATGCCTTTATGGATTAGTGTATATGTAATTCTAAAGAAATTGATACCAGTATCATCGATTTTGGTTGAACAATTTTCCTTCTACGCTTCTAGAGCGAGACGATATTATTTTATGAAATTAACGATTTTCAGGCAAGTCATGAGTCGGGAAAACGTTTCAATTTCTACGTTATTTAACTATTTGACTAAATTAGAAACCAAACATATGCTTTACAATTTAACTACAATAACGACGTGGTATTCGCATGTCTTTAGTCAATTTAAAGTATGATTGATTGTATTTATCAGGTGAAAGCCATTAAGCGATCCGGAAGCGCCTTGAGCCAGCCAGTGACAATTGGAAATGTCGCAGAATTCAGCTGGGAGGATCTTGTAGAGGACACCGAGAAGATTATGCCACTCTCAATCAGTTGCATCTCGGCAATGATGCCTTCGGTCAAAGGGGCCAAGAGAGGAAGAACAAAAGGAAAGAAAGGCTCTCGGAGGTACAACATGTAGTACTGATAAGTGATAACCTGAATACATTTCACACTGATCATAGTTATGTACTTTGGGGGATAAAGCGGGGTCATTGAAAAGTAAGAGAGATTGTGGGCGCTTTCCTTCACATAAGAAATTATAAATTAACATTACACAGATAAACTAAACACATGCAAAAGGACAATTTAGTGTCGCACAATACGTAATTATGTAAATATATGATTTTGTGGCATTAAGATAGAGACGGGAGAAGTTAGAGGAACTCAACAACTGAATTAATATTTCGAATCTGATAGCCTTAATTGGCAGTCCGAGGTTTTGTGTGTCATGTTATTGGACTTTTTTTTGGGGGGGGGGGGGGGAGGGTACAACAACCAAATTCTGTTTCCCAAGCAATAATTTGCGGTGAAAAGTACTTTATACGCTTCTTATAAGAAAGATAATAACGTAAACGATCTTATTTTTCTTATCCATTAAAAGGGGACTATCCGATAAAGAGGCAAAGGAAATCATCGACCGCAGAATGGGAATTATACTAGCCATGGCATTATACACCCACTCGCCACGCAGCTTCCAATTTGTCCAGGCGACCATGGGAATAGAACTGTGGCGCCAAGGAGTGTCCCAGAAAGTCTTCCGGACGCTCAATCACAGTGGCATCACCATGGGAGCAGAGCGCGTCAGGTTCCATGTCGATAGAATGGCGGAAAATCATGACCAACAACTTAAAGAGTGGAAGTGTACAATTGAGGTGAAGAAATATAGGGTGTACTTGAGTCATACACCATTTTGAATATTCACAGTAATTAACAAAATTATGTACATCCATACTAGTCGTCTACTATGTTCTTTTTTCTGAAAGTTGTTCGTATTAAAATCTATAAAGCTCTTTATTCCCACAGCTCGTCCCCTTAGTAAGAACTTGGCAGTATCGAGATATAGTTTGAGGAAATGACCGCTTCCTCTTGTAGCAATGTATGACTTTTTTTTTACTCTAGATAACACGAAAACACTAAAAAAAAAAATCGGTGTTTCCTTCTCAATTAATATTATGCTGAAATGAATTGACATGTGGATAATACGAAATCCCTCTCTCCCTAAATTGATCAGGAAGCGCCGAGCATGACAATACGTCGGAAGCTAAAGTTCATTACCGGTCCTCCTACATTTGGACTCTGTATTGACAACGTGCAGAAGGGATGTGAAGCAAAACATCAAGGCAGAACACATAGCAACAAATTCCTCCTTCAGACGATGTGCTACGCGGCAAGGGACAGGGTGCCAGCTTCTTCGTCATCCTCGACAGTGAGCGATGCAGAGGACTTAGACCCGTTTAGCTTCTTGCCCTCACCGGAAGTCTTCAACCGCCAGCGAATGCGCTTAGTAGATGTGGTATCGAACATCATGGGGAGGCATATGGGCTTTTTAGAGAGCTTATCTCCTGACCTTCCCATCACACAAGAACACGCACAAACAGCTGCCATGGCTAAGAAGTCTGAAATGGTGAGAATTTGACCAGGGGTGCAGCTATAGAGGCCTTATTCAATATACAACTCACAGTCTTTTTTTAATTTGTTTGTTTTAACTTGAATCTGAATTATAGTGCCCGATTTGAGTACTTCAAATTGTATGCCTTAGTTGTTTATCCAGTACCAACTTGACAAATTAAATGTTCACTTCGCGTTGATAATGTAATATCTAATGATTAGAAGTATAACTTTAAACTACCTTCATACTGAGAGAAACCAGGAAAATAGTGGGCATACTGCTATAAGTTCAGATTATATTATCAAAGAAAAATAGATGTTGACATTCAGATAATAATTACCTATAATACAGGTAACAATTGGAGTTGTGAACGCCAATCCTAGTACCACGCAGGGGACAATTTCAGTCCTGGAGCGCCTCCAGACCTATGTGCCTGTTACCGAAGGAACACCAACACAGACCCTCGTCAGTGGCGACGGGCTGACAATCGAACGCATATTACACGCCCAGAGAGCGCGAAGTAACGGGGAACGATGGGAGGACAGACTCGACGCATTCTTTGCAACACCTCAGGAGTTCCACAAGGAGATCCTCCTATTGCAGGTCAGTTTGAAAGGAAGAACATTCTCACTGGTGCAGCCCAATATAATTCTTAAGTGAGATGATATTCGAGTCTAAAAGTCATGTTATCATCTTAATTGGAGGGTTAATAGCATGGGCGTCATGCCCCCCCCCCTCCCACGGTCTTGTTAAAATAATGCCTACATGGACCACAGTAAATACGTGTTGGCAAATTACAATTGATCAAATAAAAGAGTTTTCACCGTCTTATATGACCTTTTATGCTCTGTGTCTCAAAACGTGAATGACAATGTCGATTAGGAAAAATTATATTGCAGTTCAATAAAAAGATAGGGTTAGGTGTCAAATTCTCTTCATTTGTCGATTAATCAAAACAGGACGTGTAAATTGCAAAGTCAGAGCCAGAAACTGAAATGATCGCTTGTAAATGATATCATTGAAAAATATGTCATAAATCACGTTATTCAGATATATTGCCAATCTTTATAATAGGACTCGAACAATGTGTTCTTCAGAGGTCAAAGTATTTCTGCACGAGGAACACTTGCACAACTGAAATGCGACTTCAATCACCATTCCTTCAAAAAAGACGTGATGCAAAATGTTCAGCATGTCTGGGATATGTACGAGGTAAGCCGTATTTGTGTGAGTGTGTGTATGTGTGTGTGCGTGTGTGTGTGTGTGTGTGTGTGCGTTTGTTGCTTTTGCTTGTGTTCATGTGAAGGGGGGAGGGGTGTTGATGAATTTCCCTCAAGTAACTGAAATTGGAGAAAGACGTTTCAAAATGTGGATTGGAATGGCGACAATTATTCAAGATTAAAGCTTATACTGACAAAAATGATGATGGAAATGTCAGTAAAAGGAGAAAGGGGGGGGGGGGGGGTTACGATGTTTTGATAGTTTAAGAATGATCCCAGCATAACTTAAAAGTCACATTATAATAATCATTTTTATAATTTATGCAGTTCGTGACCGAGGCGTACACTCTCCTTTGTGCATTGAAGTTCTGTGGAACGTCATCCCTAAACGACATCCTGATAGTTTCCCTGCTAAAGGAACGACAGAGGAACAACTCCAATGGGTAAAGAGTGTGGCACAACAAGTTGTGGACTACATATACCAGGAGCCCGATAAGTCATCAGTTCAAGTAGCTGCAGAAGCATACAAGAATGAGGCCTCTGAAGGAACAGATGATGCACTAGGCTATTGCCTCTGCAAATCTGGTAGGCATGTCCATCAGTACCAGTATCTATTCTTTTGCACTTTTAACTGAATATGCTCCCGTTTCATTATATGATAAAAGCTTCCAAAATCAAGTGACAATTAATGCCATACCTAATGGTAAATAAGTTACAAGCTGAATTGTACACTATATCGATTTTTTTCCAAAGCCATTACTAACATAATTATCTTAAACTGCATTTTAAACCTCCCAAATTCGTTTTGGAGACGGGCGTTGCATTTAAAAGTGGACAATAGAAGAAAAGAAGATATCCTTCAAACACATATCACTCTATCAGTTAGGGGATGAATTTAATAATGTTTTCTCTAACTTCTGTTGAAAGAAAATTGAGTTGTATTCGACAAGACTGATACATGTTTTTCCAACCTTTTAAAATAATTAATACAGAAAAGAATGACGACATGGTGCTGTGTTGCAGTTCAACATGTCACAAGGCTTGGTTTCACCTTAGTTGTGTTGGGTTGACAGCTGCTCCAGACAAAGAGAAAGACTGGTATTGCAGCGCCGACTGTGAGAGTGGTCCGAGTTACATCTACTGTGTGTGCCAGCGGAAAGTCGATCCAGAGGGCAACACAAACATGGCGCAGTGCGCATTGAAGGAAACTGCAGGGGTCATGAATGGTATCACCACAGATGCATTGGTCTTCAGTTGACTGATCTCTTACCCGGTAAGAATATTGTAATTGTTCATAGTTACAAGGTTTCAGGAATATTATAAATACACAATTTCAAATATTAACATTTTAGCAAGTTTGGATAACCCCACTAAATAGAACTAATCCTGCAACGTTTGGTGTCCCTATCTGGATAAAACTCTACCAGAATCTGCGATATGCAAGCCAAAACTCTATTCGTGGACTATATATTCCATATTCCCATTTTTTCCATGGATGTCAAAAGTCTAGTTGATGAGGTTCGATCATAATTATACAAGCATCTTATTAGCCCTAACCGTACCTTAGAATAAGAAGAGGGAACAAATTTTCACAAATCCATTAGTTCCAATGCATTCCATATATATATCTTCGCAGAGAAGTGGTATTGCAGTGAAGAATGCGCCCTTGATTCTCAAAACGACGACCATGTGCTGAACCACAGTAGAGCTCTCGTTCTGGAAGGATTGCGACATCTAGCCAGGAGAGCAGCAGTTCGGGCTGGAAATGGACCAGTCATGGTTGAAGACTGGAAAATCGATCTCATAACTTTCTGGTCAAAGAGACACCCAAAGTACCTCATCAATGCCCACTACTTTTTAGCATGTGAGTCTGGAATTTGAAGACTTATAAGATTTTACATTGATAAGATATTCATTTGACTCGATGCGAGAATAACTGACAGGACAAGACTTCATGACACTCACGATAAACTTATTATTATGTGCCAAAAATATATTCTGTGTGCCACATCATCACATCATCTTTTAGACCCACTTCCACTTGAAATGCACATAGAATACGTCCGTTTCATTTGTGATTAGGTGTACTAGACAACGAATCCTCCAGGATGTGCATATTGTGAGTTTGGGGATAAACAGATTAAGCATTGTTTAAGAGATAGGAGATTTGTGCCATTGCCGAAAGAAGGACGCTGGCAAACACACAATTAATAAAGTGTATACTGATGAACGGTCATAATGATGCATGTGCATTCAAACTAATAGTGACCTAGCTAGTTAACGTTAAAGGGATGGTGCCCATGCGATCCTTTGAACATCATGAAATGATCCCTCGAACGAGGGTTTGAAAAGTAGAAAGTATTTCCTTGGTCATGTTGGTGAAATGTTGGTTTAGGATTTCGCAAATTGTTTTTTCATGGCATCAGGTATCGGTGGATTTTGCTCCTTCTGACATCAGGAACAATTTGATCTGGAACAGAGTCATCAATGTCACTGGCAAGCCCGGAGGAAACATAGGGATGGACCTTGGTTACTGAGCACATTAACATGGACTACAAGGGTATGTCAGTTGCATGTTTGACGCATTTTGCGTTGTGCGTAGGTGACGTGATATGCAATTATAAATCAAGGTTGATTTGATCTTCTCAACAATTATATTTTAACTGTTTTTTTTTCTGTATCATTTTTGCAGGTATGATCGACTTCGCTCATGGAAATGTGACTGAGAAACACGCGCAGAGATGTGCCAAGATGTCAGGACCATTTGGTAGGTACCTGGATATCATGTTCAGTGATGCCGGGATCGTCTCCATGAAGACGCCAACTAGGAAGAAAGCAGAGGATGTATACAAACAAGATGTTGCATTGTTTGTGATGAGAACGATGGATTTGGACTGTTTGAATACTTGCCCTTCAGACAACACAAAGGCTTTGAAGGGTTCGACCATAAAGAGGTGTTGCGAAATCCAAAGAACCTTGGTAAAAAGCTGAAAGCACTTTCTACGAGAATGGATGCACAGCGTCGCAGTGTTAATTGTGCACTGACTCATAGAAATGGATACATGCTATGGGTCCCGTATTACTTAGCACTGTCGCAAACTGAGCAGCATGACATCACCTGTACATTGTCCTTTTTCCATGCCATGCACGAAGAGCGTGTTCAACACCGATTTCCGGATGCCAGCGGGATGATTGGGACAAGGTCCCTCATGTCTTCATCAACCCATCTCTTGTTGACTGAAAAGGGTGGCAGATACATAATGGCTTTTCCGGGTCTTCCATCCCTCGCGCATCGGCCTGTTTCTTGCAATAGCAGAGGACATCACTAGGGCATCCCCAGTGGATAACCTGATCAATGTCGGCGATGTCGACACCCAAACCGAATGCTATTGTTGCTACAACGCAGCGCAGCTTAGAACCTTCGGTGGAAAAGTTACGACATATTCGTTCCTGACTCTTTGAGTCCGTTGATGCGTGGTACATTTCGATCAGTCTACTTTCCACACTGCAAGACTGCCCTGGTCCTGAGCATGGGCGGACTCGGCGAGGCTTTCGTTGAGCCATGTGTAGAGTTCAGCAACGTGGTCGATTTGTCTGAAAGAACAATACTTAGTGACATTATTAAGGATATTGAAGCTAATCCACGTGTGCCTCTTTTAGATCCAGTCAACAATAGTGAAAGTGATATAAATTGTAACTGAACGGAAAAACCGTTTATTGAGCAGAAGTACGATTAACCGTAACTCCTTATGAAATTGACCCCTTATAATGTGAACATAATTCTTTATATTGCAAAACGTTAAACGTAAGAATGAACGCATCGCTGTCATAAAGATTCGCCTAAAGTTTTGACATACTAGTTAATTGAAAATGAAAACCTTCATAAAACTTAATTCCGTAAGAAAAATGAAATTGCGTTTTAAAATTTATTTACCGTGCATAAATGATGGTTTTTGCAGCATCGACACCCTTCTCCTTTAATTCATCCAAGTACCATCCAATGGCTTCAAACTTGTCCTTCACCGGAACCACTGATAGATGAATGTTTGGTCTGTGGATAGAACAATTAAAGGTACATGAACTCAGTCATATCCACAGAGCTATTCATATATTCCTTAAAAGTCTCCTTACACACAAGATTTCATTAAATGTCCGTATGTAGCCTAATAGTTTATGACATTATGACTCTCTGCTGTAGACAATTAATGTGCCTCAACTGATAACGAGTATTACACAGGTTCTGTCCGATTTAAAGTTCTGTCAATTCCCTTATGATTCATTTATGATATTCAAAAGGGCCTATCCGAGTATTATGAAACCCTGGACCCTGTGGTATAAAAGCTGATATCAAACCCAATTCAGCAACTCAAACATAAGTCTCGAAATTCGCGATTTTGATTGGCTAATACCCTGATACCGGACTCATGTTTGAATTCCTAACAAACAAAACAAAATATAACAAATAAATAAATTAAATGAAGAGAATAATAACAATGAAAGTAACAACAATAATAGTCATCGACATCATAATAATGATAATAAAAAATAATAATAATAATAATAATAACAAACATAAAAATAATAATAATCTAATGTTAATAAATGCATAAATAAATACATAAAGATATTGACTGCATTTTACTGATATTTGTATCATGCAGAATGTAGATTTGCGAGCGCGCAAGTTCCTCCTTCCGCCCCCTGTTGAACCTGTCCCTATTAAAATCTTTGATATACCCCTGATCACTCTTAACCATATTTATTATTTATAAATGTTCCTAGTCGCAACCCTGCAGGGCTGTATTCTTATTTGTTTTTGCTGTCTGATTTTCATTTTCCTTTAAGATTTCTCACATAATTATTATTACAATAAGGGAAGAGAAGTTCAGTAGTAGATACTATGTATGTATACTATGATCATGATCAATTGACTTGAAGAAATCATTAATAATGATCATTCACATTAACTGCTTATGATGATAAGGTATAACCAACCTGTTGGGAATAGCGGCGAATATTTCTACTTCTTCCCTGCGGAGATTCAGGTTTTGAAGTATTTCTGTGACCATTCTGTTTGTTGCCGTGGCTGTAAGAAGCATTATAGGGCATGCCAGCCTGATGTCAAAGATGTGTCCGGAGGTACTCCTCCCTGAATGTAAGACCCCTGTAAGATGAACACAAATGATTGGTAAAATTGACTCGTTTGACCTATTTACCTATCAGTGAATGTTGTGAATTTGATAATGTGTAATTATGGTTTATAATAGTGTCTTCATGTGAAAGTGCACATCCCACTGTGCATGAGTGAAGTAAACTGAGCTCAGAAAAACGTAGCTCCTTGTTAATATTATGAAAATGACATTGGTGCAGAGTATATGTATAGGCCTTCATTATGTAAACGATGAAGAGGAAATACCTATTTTGTCTTATATGAATATGTCACATTTTGAAGGCGCATTTTGCAAACTCGCTTGCTGTTTAAGACTTTCACGCAGCTTCATAATGCAGAGCTATCTTGAATGGGCCCATGTAATCACATGATTAGCAGAAACAAAAGTGATAAGCTTTTAAAAGACATGTATTTTGTATGATAATGGCTTGAAATATATAAATAATTTTCAAGAACATGCCATTTTGTAAAGCAGTGAACCTCATCTAGCACCAGCAACGAAATCCTGTTTGAAACTTCGCACCCATTGCCACCACTTAGGGGACAGGATGGCCTCCGGGGAAGTAAAAACGAGGTCTGTCCCTCCATTCATCAGGTCTGTTTAATAAATGAAGAAATAACAGGAACGTTGTGATCGATGCATTCATGTCAAATTCTATCGAGTGCATTCTGTATAATAAACACGTGAAATAATCACATCCCACATCTATTCACTTGTATTTCTTATCAACAGATACAACAAGAACTATATTGATATCGGGTGTACATAGAGGACAACGCCATGCGTTTTACATCTGTGGTGTTAATTCAACACCCAATGGTGTTATTCTAACATTTTTGGTGTTAGTCCAAACTCTAAGGTAGTAATTTTAATACCTGAAGGTGTAGTCTCTACTAAAACCGACTGGTGTCAATTTTAACACCCCAGTTTTTACAGTGTATGTCGTCTATCTATTTTATTGTACATCGGATTTGATGTTTTGCATTATCACTTCAATAATAATAATGTATTACACTATTACCATATATTTAACCATAACTGTGGCAAGAAGAAGCACTATTTGTTGTGATGTAAATTATGGTAATGCTATTACGCCCTACCTATACAAGTGATGACGATCCTTAATGTATAATTTTATTGCATCATTTGGGTAAAGAATTTTCTACCGAGGAGAATGATACTAATTAGATCTTTGAATTTGATTGAGTAGTGTTGATTCATGTCGTTTCTTTAAATAAAGTCATTTTCAAATTTCGAATGTTCGGGGGGAGCCCATTGATGCATGCAAACAAAAGAAAAACTGAAATCGGAAAACGGACGCATGTTACACGCCATTCCCGACACAAGTACTCCTATATATTGGTCGCTAAAAGCATGCGAAATTTGAAAATGATTGTATAAAAGAAACGGGCATAGAATCAAAATTACTGAACCATTTACAACAATCTTGGCATCATTCTCTTTGGTCTTTGGTAGAAAATGATTTATCCATAATGTAAAACCAAATATGTAGCTTTTGAATTAAGGCAAGCATACTGAAAAATCTTCGTTCCACTTTATTCTGGGACACCTGGTATAATCCGCTGTATGACCACAACGTGTAAAATCTCTCGTTGCTGTTTGAATTACCGTTTTCAGTCTCCCTGTCCATGTCATGACCTGAATGGCCAAGAATGGCCGCAGTTCTGATGCCAAGATTCTTCCATCTGCGCACCTGGTCCAGCATTAGACTTTTAAGCGGACTTACTACGAGGGTTATGTGTGTTTTCTGTGGATTCAGCTGTAAAAAAAAAAAAAAGAAGAAGATTAATGCATGCACAGGTTTAGTTTATCATACATTTGTAAAGGTAACTATATAACTGTGTTTGTTAGTTATATATTTTAGACAGTGAATATGAATGTTATTAGTTTCTTCAATTTTCTTTTTGGTTAAATATAATCATATTCACTATGCTGCAGGATGGGAATGGGGAGGGGGGGGGGGGGCTGGTCCCACCAATCTTATTTTATTGATTATTATTATATCTTTAAGTGATCATTTTAAGACCGATTGTGATTGGGACAAAACCAGTACATTTTCCAGCAGCTCTGCCTAATTTTGAAACCTTAATTTTATATTTTATTTTCATTCATTTATGTGTGTTATTGTTTGTTTTTTTGTATTTGTTTTTTTTTTTTGTTTTTTTTGGCTGGTCTTGCATCCACATAATTATGGGAAGTATGCCGTTCCGTTCCTTATTTGGGCCTGGTAATCTCATTGCATGATCAGACGGACTTTTTAGGCCCGCTATCCGATGAATGTATACTGTATGCATGCAAATAAAATAATGATCTGAAATTAGACCAGCATGAATGAATCTCGATCGTCTCATTCCTTTTGCATCATGTAAAATGAGTGGGTCGGGAGCACCTAACCCGTGGCGTGCATATACT
>JAVYIG010012165.1:10000-55493 GCA_035222895.1 Strongylocentrotus droebachiensis | reverse complement strand
CTTTGTGTGTCATCAGAGATTTTAAAATTCTGATATTAATTTTTTTTTTGGATGAACAGCGCCTAGTAAACTCTCACATAAAAACAGAAGGCTAAATTCTTGTTATTCTGTGACAAAATGTAATTTTATTCATATATCTGGCGTTACAGATAACATCACAGATAATCTAAGACACAGTCTGTTAATCTTCGCTGGAAAGTTGCCTGAATTTTACGATCATTCGGGAATTGCCCTCTTCTTCTTCTTCTGTTTTGGCTCAATGGCAGTTAGTCAGCTGTCGCCAAAATACTTTACGTCACGCGATTATATCTCCCATTTTTATTATTGTTAATATTTCTAAAATATATTCATCTATCGAAAAATAATATCGAAGCAGTTTTGTGCAACTCACCAAATTGACCACGCTCCCCCACTCAATTCCACAGACCGCTTGCCCTGCCCTTGTCTGCCATCTTACCACTATGCGAATTACATCATTACGCTGACTTTTCGGTGGGCCTATGGTAACTCAGGCATAGGCTAGGGGGCATTTGTGCACTTAAGTTTTCCGAGAGGTTCTTATTCAATCTCAAAATTTGACAATAAGACAAAATGTAAGCAAAAGTTCCGTGTGCTTGATTAGTGTTACTTTAAAGTGCGGATTATTTGTTATATATCTATAGCGACATCAACACATTCACAACATAACAATGTGGAACAAATAAACTTCAAGCTTCAAACTTTGTTTTATTTTCCTTCTTTTCTTATGTCATACTCAGTGTTTTCACATTATCTTACGTGAACATTTCATGTATCTTATGATTATGCCTGCTTCGTTCTGTTTCTTTTCGGTCTTTTCCAATACTATTCCAGATAAAGTTCTATTCTGGTCATGAGAGAAACTATTGACAAAATGAAATATATTATGTGGCGAATAATTATGAATTGTGAAGTTTGAGGGTTTAAAATCAGCAACAAATTTAATAGGAATTGGCTAAATTGTGCTAAAAATCTATTCAGTCATTTCAGTGAGACTATAATGTGGAACCACACAATTGTAGCCTGAAAGTTTGGTTGAAACTGTTGACATCTCTGATTTATAAGAAAAAATCTGCCAGCAGATAATTTTCTTTGATTGAAAAAATTGGAAGTTTTAAACCTAATATGACTTTTTGCTCTCTCACATCTCGTTGCTCACGTATATAATGATTATGGCATTATAGCTTGCCCCGGGTGCCGAATGATGATAAAAGATCTGGATTTACCTAGCCCATATGAGTAGCCAAGTGTTAACGTTATTATTCGCTCGTCGCCCAGGTTACTAGTCACTCTAAAACAACATGGCCTGCGCATGAGGTTAACCGAAAAATAATTCAAGCAACGGGCTGGAGCAGAGCAAATTCAGTGTTGAGCGCTGGTGTGATCACAACACCATGTTTAGCACTAAATTGTTTGTAATAACTTGACCACACTGCAAAAACCAGGGTGTTAAATTTCTAACACCAGCACGGAATAGAAAACAACAACACCCTTGGTGTTAATTTCACGTCCGTTCAACACCAACAGAGTGTCGAAATATTTAATTACAGGTTGATGTTCCGAGTCTTGGTGTTATGGTGTTGAACTTGCGCATGCGCATAAGTTAGTGGATTCGAGCAAAATCATTGGACGACAGTTGTCATATGATATGACGTCCTATCGTGCATGCGCATGCGCGAGCTAGCTGTCAAGAATCTCTTCGGGATATCGTGGTTACAGAATTTTTTTTGAGTTCTGGGAAGAGGTGAAAAATAATTTGTGAGCATTACTCATTCTTATTATGCAAGTGTGGAAGAACGTCAGTTAAGACATGTTCCCTGAAAAGCATGGCTCTTCAAATGCCTTCATATTCTAAATATGCATGTAACATCGTAAAAATCGGGGGGCCGGCTTTTTACGCCACGTGTTCGTGTAGTCCCATATACATCTTTCTGTGCAAGTGTTTGTAACTTTACCAAGACTTGGCTAAATTTCTTATAATTTTGATGATTCCAGAACCTTGCAATACACAAAAATTCTTATATGCTAGATGATCAACCTTTTCTGGTCGGTTCCACACCGTTTCTTTCACAATGCAATCGCATGACCAGAACTCAACTTCATCTTTAAGTGTGAACATTTGTTCTGCAGACAGAAAAGTTAGAAAATTGTTACCACTAAATCCAACAGACATTGCAGGATTCTTTGAATTGAGTGTTAAATCATTGGTATTGATTTTAACAAAAAAATCAGGATTAAATTCTACACACCACTGGTGTTGAAAGTTATGGTGTTGGATTTTGTAATACCAAAACTGGAATTGAACTTTAACACCAAGTTGCTTGTGTTAGGGTTTTTTTTAAATCCTCTGGACGGCCATGCATTATGGTTCAAGGCATGGGCACACAGAGGATTTGTTTATGTTGGGAACCGGGGTAAAATGCAATAAATTATTGACAATTTATTTCACTTTCTTTGTTTGTTTTTTATTTATGGAAACTGTCCCCTACCCTAGCCCCCACTGCGTACAGTCATGGTTCAGTGACAAAGCAATGGCCTCGTAGCTGTGAGGCCCCAGGATCAAAACCGTGTCGATGTGCTATATTAGTGCCTTTTGTGGGGCATTAATCCTCATTACTGTCATTTATGACTTAAGGGCGTAGGTCCCCTAGTTGATAAGCATAGTAGCATACACATGCTTTAGCAGGTCACGCAAAACACACATTGTCCAATTATTATTCAATCAAATCTGAGAATGTATACTTTTATCTAGATCTATAATTTTTAAATTATTTTTAAAATAATTCCATAAATTGGGGTAAAACAAAAATATTCCAACTTTATGAGCGACAGTGTAGCTTATAATTATACAGTGGTAAATGATATAATAACAAAATGATTATAATTAAATCCCAATATTGTGCGCCCCTGTCCCACAGCTGCTAATATAGATTACGCATACTGGTGTCCTATAGCTAGCACTTACGAGGCTCAGAACAAGGTGGTGGATAAATTACTTAGACCCTGATCCTAACTTCATACATTTCGTCATAATAGTTTATAGCCTGATCGGTACATCTAATGACGTCAGGTCGAACGTCGTCACGTGATGGCATCTTGCTTGGCGGCAGAAATTCGCTGCTCCTGATGGCTCTGTCGAAGAAGTACACCGTCTTCTCTACGATGTCGTCCGAAGGAACCATCCAACTCTTCGTCACTTCGGAGGACCCATCCCACTTCAAGAGCGATTCGTCGTATGGCAGCCCGGCCGATCGGCAGATCTTCGGTAGTAATTCGGGTGGATTCGTCAGCAGATCGTCGCTGTCGACAACAATGGATTTGGAGCCTAGATTTTCTTTGACATATTTCCACATGTAATAAAGATCTTTATGCACCGAGTCACCTCCTGCTTTTCGGAACGGGTGGTCGCGTCCGATATCGAACGTTTCCTCAACTGCGGATTCGCCTTTCAACATCCCCCAGGCTGACAGTAATTGGTCAAATGCTGATTTTCTAAACGAATTATACACTTTGAGAGGGTGTCGAATTAAGAAGATATGCTTGAAGCCCTTTGGAAGGAACTTGTACTGTTCGGGTGAGAGGGCCATATCCTTCACCAAGACATGACGACTTACCGACTGCTCCAAAAAACGACCGATCGATGCATAACTGTAAAAAAGGGGGAAAATCGGGACATGAAATAAATGTATAATGTCAAACTTCTTGTTCATCACCAAAATCAGTCTTTTGTCGGGCCTGAACATGGCCTATCAGGGCCTTGATTTATAAAACTTGTTATCAATAACAAGTTACAATATCTGTTTTCAATCTTATGATCTCCTGAATTCGTGTTTATACTTGATTTGCTAAGACGAAATTTGTCATAGAAATTTGCTATTGATAACAAGTTTTTATGAAACTGGCCTAAATCCTGCACCAAATTAAACATATTCTCCTGAACATCTCTCTCTCTCTCATCTCTCTCTCTTTCTCTCTCTCTTCCATCTATTTCTCTTTCTCTCTCATCTCTCTCTCTTTCTCTCTCTCTCTCTCTCTCTAATCTCTCTCTCTTTTTCACCCTCTCTCTCTCGTTCATCTCTCACTCTATCTCTTCTCTCTCTCTCTCTTTTTCTTTCATCTCTCTTTCTCTCTCTCTCTTCCATCTATTTCTCTTTCTCTATCTCTCTCATCTCTCTCTCATATCTCTCTCTCTCTTCCATCTATTTCTCTTTCTCTCTCATCTCTCTCTCTCTCTCTCTCTCTCTCTTTCTCTCTTTCACCCTCTCTCTCTCTCTTTCATCTCTCACCGTATCTCTTCTCTCTCTCTCTCTCTCTCTCTATCTCTCTCTCTATACACACACACGCACACACACGCACGCCTTTTCTCCTATCATTCCGTTTCAAAGGTCCAAAACTACACCAATATTACATTTCTAACTTCACATAACACAAACGAATAATGGCTGTTAAAAATATTTATTAGAATAAACCTTTTAATGTGCTTTCGAACTTCACTAAAAGGAAACGAGTAGCAGCTGTTAATAGCCTTTATTGTTATGTGCTTGTAAATTCACAACTAGAAGTGTCAGTTTTCGTCACGGTGGCAAAAGTGTGCGTTCTACAAAGGCAGCAATTGTGTACAATCAGTCAACTGCACACACACACAAAATAAATTGGCATAATTATGTTTTCTGCATTTATTGAAAAATTAAATACAAAATATTCTAGTATAATTGATTTACAGAAAATGTGACAACTGTATAGTGTGGTTACACTCTGATCGTCTAGCCCATACTGTGCAACAATAGTTTGCGTGGGGTACGATACATTCCCAATAGACATCACTCATTTGTTTCTTGTTTAGTGAGGTCCGAAGTTTCTTTTAAGCCCGTCTATACTAGTTTGACCAGGAGGAATTAGACCACCCAGCGTGGTCACTGACAGGTGGTTATCTCATCAACTCAGCTCTCAATTAACATAAAAAAAGAGGATCATGAGGGACCAACGGGCAACGCTTAGGCATTGTTTTCTACACTGTCGCTCATAACGGTGGAATATTTTTTTTTTATCCCAATCTATGGAATTATTTTAAAAATAATTTAAAAATACTAGATCTAGATAATAGTATACGTTCTCAGACTTTATTGAATAATACTTTCCCAATGTGTGTTTTGCGTGACTGCTAAAGCATGTATATGCTACTATGTTTATCAACTAGGGGACCTATGCCCTTAAGTCATAAATGACAGTAATGAGGGGGTATATGACGCTGTTATAGGAGTATGTAGGAGAATAGAGAGTCACGTATAAAGATTTGTTTCCTTCTCTTCAGAACGTATCTAAATAAAAAGTGGGCAGAAAGAAAGAACAAAAATACATTTTTCCATCTTCCTTCTTCCCGTGTATTTTTTAAAACTTTGTTTCATTTTCTTTTTTTACTTACGCCTTCTACTCAGTGATTTCAAATATTATCTTACGTGAACCTTTTATGTATCTTGTGATTATGCCTTCTTCCGTCTTTCCCCTTTTTGGCATTTTCCAATACTAACTGTTACACATAAAGTTCTATTCTGACCATACAATAAAGGTGAGACAAACTATATTGAGCAAAGGTAAATTGATTATGGAGCCAATGATAATAAATTGTGTAGTTTGAGGGTTTACAATTAGGAAATTGAAAAGGAGATGGCTAAATTGAGCTGAACATCCATATACAGTGGGACTATAACAATGTGGAACTACACACATTTACATAAATGGTTTGTTTTATTGCATTCTACCCCGGTCCCCAACATAAACAAATCTTCTGTGTGCCCATGCCTTGAGCCATAATGCATGGCCGTCCAGAGGATTTTTTTATGTTGGGGGCCGGGGTAAAATGCAATAAATTATTGAAAATTTATTGCATTTTCTGTTTTTTATATTTATTTATGGAAACTGCCCCCTACCCTAGCCCCCGCTGCGTAGAGTCATGGTTCAGTGACAAAGCAATGGCCTCGTAACTGTGAGGCCCCAGGATCAACACCGTGTCGATGTGCTATATTAGTGCCCTTTTGTGGGGCATTAATCCTCATTACTGTCATTTATGACTTAAGGGCATAGGTCCCCTAGTTGATAAGCATAGTAGCATATACATGCTTTAGCAGTCACGCAAAACACACATTGGCAAATTATTATTCAATAAAATCTGAGAATATATACTATTATCTAGATCTATTATTTTTAAATTATTTTTAAAATAATTCCATAAATTGGGATAAAAAAAAAATATTCCACCTTTATGAG
This sequence comes from Strongylocentrotus droebachiensis, assembly GCA_035222895.1. Classification (NCBI taxonomy): domain Eukaryota; kingdom Metazoa; phylum Echinodermata; class Echinoidea; order Camarodonta; family Strongylocentrotidae; genus Strongylocentrotus; species Strongylocentrotus droebachiensis. The sequence goes on along the minus strand of JAVYIG010012165.1, from coordinate 49,211 downwards.
CGACAGTGTATATAGAGGGAGCAAGTAGCTACAAGTAGTGCAAAGGGGCTTTAAGACCCCACATTTTTTTTTAAATTCTCAATGCTATACTTTCTACGTAAGATTTAGGTGTATTGTTACTCCTAAACATCTGTATATTCTATCACACAGTGGTAGTGATGCGTGATTTTTTTCCTCTCCCCCCCCCCCCCAAAAAAAAAAAAAAAAAAAAAAACGTGTTTGCTCATTACGCCACTGGAAGGGGTGTACGAGGGCATTATCTAATGAAAACTTACGAAAGGTTCTCCTGTCTCGTTGTGTTCATCAGCCCAATCTCTCTAAGGTGATCAGCCATTCGTTTATAAATCTCTTCATTCCCTTCGTATTCGGCTGGTAAATCAAGGTCTAGCCGTTGCTTTGTAATCACTCTGGCGTTTCTGCAGTAGATGTAGGGTTCGAACCACACTTGGATGCCTTCAATGAAACTAAGACACTTGGTGAGAGCCGTAGAAACAGAGCGAGGTACACACCAGATAATTGTACGACTTCCATCATCACGAGCAGCTCGCCCTTCACTTGCAAGGGTACCTTCTGCTATTTCACTTCCAATGCAAGGCAATTCCATGATTTATATTCAAAGGTTCAAAAGTTCGGTTTAATCTATAAACAAAATGGTTGAACGTGTTGAAAATTATTATACCATGTAACGAAGTCGGAGTAACATCCACATGAACACACCTCAGTGTAGTTAGTTTCAATAAGGTTCATGCTTTCAATTGAAACGGCCTGAAAGCGGAGTTTCTTCACATACGACCCCATTCCATGCTCCAACGCATACACCTGCAGGGGTTAGTGGCAGATTTAGACAAACATTATTGAACCCTTGAACTCTATTCAATTCAATTCAATTCATTCATTTTTCCTCTTTCAATTTGTTCATTGATTATTATGAATAAATATTTTATAAAACAACAACAACATTAACAATAACTGATTCAGTAATACAAAAATCATTTTTAACGCAAAACAATGATAAATAGGCCTACATACATAAAAAGAAACAATCAAAGTTACACAAACATCAACGTTGCATTATCTCACAATACAGATTATATTTAATTGGGGAATGAAATAGCCTAGTCACTATTCAGAACAAAGCTTTGGGGTCTACTTTCGAAAATTTGTATCGAATTACACTGATCATTTGACCATCCGAGTCTATTATACAAACTTTCACACTATGGTATACGTGGAAGGGCCTTGCATGTTGCTCCGGTTGTCTCATTTTCGCCAGCACAAACGTAGCTAGTTCGCGTATATAGCAGACGGCAATCGGCAGATCAGACGACACTTGATAGTGATTTTGTATGTGAGATTGCTTTGCTAAATATAATATACAAGAACCTTTTCCATATCTTTAAACTATCATTGATATCTGATAATTAAACAGTTAGTAAAATAAACCTACCAAACTACATAATACAATGAAATACTTGACTGAAAGTAGGGGAGTTTGATTTGGGGCACAATTGCACCCCTCTGTTAATAATCGAATAGTCCATGGTGTTCATGAATATTCATGTTTTTGCTTACCTCGGCAAAATGCTTGCCTATACTAAATGGAAAAATTACGGTGGGGGGGGGGGTGGCTGAAATGGACATAATGAACAAATCAGAACTGATGTATGATAATTCATGCTTGTTATCCTTCGTGTGCTTGACTTATAACCTTACAATCGAGTGGTAAATTGCGTCCAAAGTTCGACTTGTTGCACATGTGTTATATAGGCAAAGGCGAGCTGGCGACCTATTTTGACCACATTACGGTGGGTAAACTTTCAAAAGTCAATGGGAAATGAGGGTTCCAATGAAAGAGTTAGTGATAACGTACGTCGGGGTGGATGTGCTTTTCGTTTAAACAAAAAATGAATTTTTAACGATTTTTGTGGGTAAAAGTCCATAGGCTAACATGTTTATAGGCTGCTGGACTCTTACGATAGGGGGCGTTGTCAAATGAGACTAAACGGAGCTATGTGGAGTGGTTCTATAGCTACCTCAGGGGTAGGAAACAATACGTATATATAAATGGAGTAAACACATATATATATAAATATAAATATAAACATATCTATATAAATGGAGTAAACATAAGACACATTATTTATCATTAACCTTATAAATTGACACCGAAACTTTATGATATTAAATCCAACCAGCTCTAACAATAAATTACTAAAAAATAATGAGTAACGAGCACATTAACCCCCCATAATCTTCAATCTTGCACTTAGCCGATAACAAAGGCCAATATAAATCTTTATCTCACACACTGGGCAAGTATCAGAATCACAGAAACGTAGAGCAGCAGAAGTGAGAGCAAGACGCCCTCACACACAGCCTGGCGGAAATCATCGAAATCGATGGATAGCGCCAACAAACCCAACAACAACAACAACAACATATATATTATATTATTTGTTGATGATTCTTCCGTGTTTTTTCTCACACAAAAACCCCAATGCACTACTTGAAACAGTTAATCTTGAACCGAAACTTGTTGAAGAGTGGATTTGTGCTAACAAACTTTCCTTAAATTTAAATAAACCTCAATGTATGCTCTTCAGTAACTCTATTTCGGGATTGCCTTGCAGTGTTTACATTAATAAAACAGTTATAAACTTAGGTGATTCGTTAAAATTCCTTGGTTTTTATCATTGACTATAAACTTTCTAGGAAAGAACACAACTTATATTTGAGCAAAAAACTATCAAGGAACATTGAAATAATCAATTAATTAAAAATGTCGTTTCCTGTATGTGTTGGAAAGTTTGTACTCGACACTTATCTTGCCTTATCTTAACTATGGCATACTTGCATGGGGAATTCGTTTAATTACCAGTTGAACAAATCATTGATACTTCAAGAACGGGTCATACGAATAATCTGCCACACTAATAGCTTAAGCCACACTAATAGTTTATTTAAATGAAAAAGAAAAAAGAAAGTTCATGACTTGTATAATTTATTTTTAGGCTGTGTTATGTTTAAATTAAATTCTAACGAACTTCTTCATGCCATCACGTCGACATTCCAAAAGATCAACAACTTCATAATTATCCAACCCGGCAGTCTTCCCTTTTTCACTTAAACACACTGAGAGCTTTACTAAAAACAACACTTTTATTTATTATACGGGTCCGATGTACTGGAACTCCTTGGAAATGCCGCTCAAACTGCTGCCCAATTTAAGTACTTTTAAATATCTCATGAAACTTAAACTTCTTCCTCAGAATGAAAATGCTTAAGAAGGTTATCATGATAGAGTACATCGTTATTATCATACCTCGTTGGTTGGCTCCACTACATACCCGTTTTTGTTTTATTTTGTCTTGTTATTCGTTGTTATATATTTTGTAACAAACGAATTATATAAAGGGAACCTTAATCACAAGCATAATGCTTCCAAGGTTTCCTTCTCATTACTGCAGATTATTGTTAGCATCATTTGTATTTAATTACTTGCATAAAATCATTTTTATTGTTGTAACACCACCTATCTGTCGAATATAAGTACATGTTTTTTTACCTTGATACATTTGTTACTTTGTAAAAAAATTTCATATGCAGTTAAAGGTACTATGTCCCATTTGCAGGCCAAACAAATGAAAAGGTTAAATTCCAACGGCATTTGAAAGATAATACTAATTTAGAACTTCCCTTAAAAAAGTTGGGGCTTGAAAATGTATTCAAGTGGGAAAATAACGACTATTAGTTGTCAAATCGACTGAGGAGCTATAGAGCCAATAAGTAATAGTCTTGATTTTCAGACCATTGTACCGAATGGTCATACGTTTTATGCTGCACAAAGATTAAATCAGTTTAATTTTGGCCATCACAAGAAGTGGGTTATTGATGTAGACAAATGCTCATGTACCCTTTACAGCTCATTTTATGTATGTTATTACCAAAGAAAAAAAAAGCCAGTCAGTCACTAAATAGTGTCTGACAGTGAAGTCTAGCAAGTAAACGGGTTTCCTTGCATAATTTTAATATTAGGACACTGCTAACGTTTAAATTTCACAGATAGGACATACATGACATATTCATAATTCCTGCAAAGTTCTACAGAATTTGAGGTTGGCTGCAAAAGGGACATAGTACCTTTTAAGACTGTGTGCCCATGCCTTGAGCCATAATGCATAATGCATAGGCCGTCCTGAGGATTTGTTTATGTTGGGGGCCGGGGTAAAATGCAATAAATTATTGAAAATTTATTGCATTTTCTGTTTGTTTTTTTTAATTTATGGAAACTGCCCCCTACCCTAGCTCCCGCTGCGTTCAGTCATGGTTCAGTGACACGTAACTGTGAGGCCCCAGGATCAAAACCGTGTCGATGTGCTTTATTAGTGCCCTTTTGTGGGGCATTAATCCTCATTACTGTCATTTATGACTTAAGAGCGCAGGTCCCCTAGTTGATAAGCATAGTAGCATACACATGCTTTAGCAGTCACGCAAAACACACATTGGCAAATTATTATTCAATACAATCTGAGAATGTATACTATTATCTAGATCTATTATTTTTAAATTATTTTTAAAATAATTCCATAAATTGGGGTAAAACTAAAATATTACAAATTTATGAGCGACAGTGTACAAGCAATAGCCTTTGTGGTTTCACACAAACAACATGAAGTTGAATGCTATAATAGTAACTGACATGTGATGGGAGTCAACTTTGGATATACTACCACCAATTCACGAATGTTGAAATAGGCAACCAGGGTTTTTTCACAAAGACTAAGATCGACTTTAAGTTGGACTTAACTATGACAGGCTGTTCATGCTACTGTTTGTTCTCACCATTAATTATGATCTTTAGAAAATTTGTTTTCCTTCAATAATGAATTATCAACAAATTTAAATTCTGTAGATTTGTGACCATGAATTGAACGTCCCTAATTGAGAGACCAATGCCAGTAAATGGTGAGAGAAAACAGTGGCATGAACGGCCTGCCATCTCTCCTTCTCTATCTCTCCCCTTTCCAGTGGCGGAACCAGAAGGGGGCCGGGGGCCCTGCCCCCCCCTGGCAAAAACGAAGGGGGAAAAAAAAAGGAAAAAAAAGAAGAAAAAAATGGGAAAGATTGTGTGTGTGTGCTAAAAAAAGCAACAAACAAAAAAGTGTTCATTCCCCCCCCCTCCTAAGCCACTGAACGAAATATCTAACGACGTAATTTTCAAATTTCAGGGCCCCCCCCCCAAAAAAAAAAAAAAAAAAAAAAAAAAATCCGCGTGATTAAATGCCTTAAAACCCCTGAGCTTCCGATGGCTCTGCCCCCTCGGTTTCACCTATAGGGCCCAAAAGACAGGCAATTGGATCAATTGGATGCTCATATGAGGGTAATTTAATTTTTAAAACCCCTGAACTCCTGGGGTCTCTGCCCCCTGGACCCCACAACAAATAGTGACCTACCAGTGCCACAAATAAGGTATAAAGATATGTTCATCTGACCGTAATTTATTTCCCAAAACCCCTGAGCTTCCGGGGGCTCCGCCCCTGGAACCCCGCGCCGATTCGTGACAGTGTCACAAATAAGGTATAAAATATGCTCATCTGACGGTAATTTAATGTATAAAACCCCTGAGCTTCTGGGGGCTCCGCCCCTGGACCCAACGCCAATTTGTGTCCTGCCAGTGTCACAAATAAGGTTTAAAATTATGCTCATCTGACGATAATTTGATGTGATTTGAGCGCGATTTGTGCGCGATTTGAGTACGAATGATGACCGGCAATAGCGATCGTAATATTACTTACATATTGTGTTAATTTTTCATCGATTTCTTTCATCTGTATAATTTCTTTCGTCACTAAGTGAAAGTAGACATAAAACAAATTATTCCACCTTTAAGGGTGACAGTGTACGTTACGAAATAAATCAGGACTTCTTTCTGCACACCTGTCAATACAAAACCCAAAAGGCCAACATTCTGCACTCACAAGATCGCAAATACTTTCGAGAAATCAAAACAACGCAATGACCCCATTGTGTCATAAATTTCGAACATTTTAATAGGTGATGGACAAAACTATTGAAATTGCCTTAGGTTTAGGTTCAGTTTTTGGAAGTCTTTTCTGGTTGAACTTGACGCTAGGACTAAGTTCAAGTCTAACACAGGTATTAAACATTCGACATCGTCCATGCTTCCTTTTAAAATCGACATTGAACAAAGCTTTAAAAAGATTTGGTAACATTGTTCAGATGAGAGAAAGTGCTGCAAAGGTAGTGACTTTAATATTAGATGTACAATTAAAGATAATCTGAAAGTTTGAGTGAAAACGGACCATTATTAATGATATAAATTGGGAAAAACTGATCTGATCGATTCCTTAATTCTCCCAACTATATTATTACAATTTATTACATTTTACGTGAATGTAAATCGTCACAAAGCAAAGAATTGGCCCTATATACCATTCCAGACATTGAAGTGTTAAAAGATGTTTAAAAGCCTGTCTTATGTCTTTTTTTCATGGGAAAACGGTTGGGAAAATTCAAAAATGGTTGGGAGAATTGAATGTTAATCATTGTTAGAAGGTGTTGCACAGTGACACCTTCACTCAAAAACATAGATATATCTGTGGTTTAGTATTAGAGGGTTAGTACAGTAGAAGGAATATAATAAGTAATATTACATACACAAATTATGCAATTTTTTCATCAACTTTCAAAAATGTTACCGAGTCACTTTAACCCAGTGTTAGGTTAATTTTGTTGCTGTAGAATACGTCCAAAGAGTGTTTGATACTTTCAGCGTCATCCTGACAATGTAAAACGTGTGTGTCTAACTCGACTAAACGCATCAGAGAATTATGAATTAATTCTGATTTGAAACTCATCAGAATTTTTGACAGATTTACGATAGGTAGATTCATATTAGATTAGCTCAATAATGCTGAGAAAACTGATCGCAAAAACTTCAACAACAAAACAACACTCAAAGGCAATTTAATAACCTTGTTAATAGAAATCATGTTTGGATTAGGCAATTCGTCATTTCCATGTTCGCACATTTCAAAATATGACGTACAACATTAAGAAATTGCCTAAGATTTGTGTTTTCGAAAGACTCTGCGTAGAAGGAAGGGGGTGTGCTTCGAAACCCCTCACCATTATTAGGGGGCACTTTTGAGAAAACGGACCCATTTTTAATGGTACTCTTTGCTAAAAGTGGGACTCATGTTAAGGGTTTTTTTGTGTGAAAAAGTGACCCATTAGAGCGACACACCTCCGTATGTTCTCATATGTGACCCCCCCCCCCGGATGTGACTTACCTTGTTTAACCGTGCTGGATTCAAGATTCAAGATTTATTTTTTCTTCCCACTGACCTGTTCAATCCAGGGGGGGGGGGGGCTAACAATACTAATCTAGTTACGTATGCTGAATATAAATAAATATCAGATCTATCACTGATTTATAGAATTTTCCGAAATATATTTTTTATTATTTTATATTATGCTTTTGATATTATACTCCTATTTGTTTTTACTTCAGAAAAAAGCGTTAAGAAAAATTTCCAATGCTTCTTTTAGGGCCTCCACCTTGACACTTGTTCATAAATTACGATTTTTCAATGTGTATAATAAAAATAGATTTAGCATTGTCATTTTTATATTTTTGTGTTCTAAAGGTCTATTACCCCAGTTAGTCATATCTAAAAAAAAAGATTCTTAATATATCAGTAAATCAACAAAATACTCATACTTCATCTGATTGTCATTTACCTCAGGTCAGAACTTTGATTCCCATAACTCAATATTATTTAAAGGTTCTTTTCTATGTAACAATCTTTCTTCTGCACTAAAATGCAGCCCATCACTAATTCTTTAAAACGCCGTTAAAAATCCCATAACTTATATGTATATCAAATTTATACGATGCTTTTTTTTAAATCATAGTTAGTGAAATAAAGACGACATGAAATTAAATCTTTCGGGATACAATTAAAACCGTACCTCCTCGGTGATTTCGCGACTGCACCATTTCGATATTACATTGTGCATTAACCGTGCCCCTCAAAGCAGTCTAACTACTACTACGTCACAATTACAGTTTTACTTATTAATTTTTATACATGTCTGTAAGGGACCCCACTGGAAATAAGCTCTCGAGCTTTCGTGGGTTATCCTGTTCAAGCTGACTTATTTTTGATCTGTTATTATTGTATGTTGGAAGCTTGTCGAATAAAAAACAATCAATCAATCCATTATAATTTACGCCTTGATGCACTGTATTTATTGTGTATTTTGACTTTACCACAAACATTACTCAGGTTCTTTATGGTTTTAAAAGAGGCAGAAGGATGAACATGATAGAAAAATTTAAACATCAAGATGTATCATGATTTAAAACATATGTTAAAAGTTTATTGCTTAGATTTTCGACGTGCGGGCCTTTAGGATGTACGGAATCTGTTTCCAACTGTGCATTTGTCATGTCCCAGGCATCCATGAAACCGACGTTGTCATATGCCAAGACTTTGTTTCTCATCCTCCTATCCAGGTTCCTCGCAGTCCAGTCACTGTATTTGAGGTAATGATCCAATCCGTGATGTTCCCTGGTGTTGGCACTCTTCCAGACGACCAAGGTTCGTGGACTACGCTCCTGGAGACGTCTTACAGACTCCAATATGTCGTCGACACGCGCTTCGTAGTACCACGGCGGGAAAGGATCAAAGTGCGCCCACAGTGTCAAAACCAAAACAGTATTTTCTCCTCCCTTGACACGATCGATCAGATTTGCTATGTACTCTATGATAGAAATGTTTGCCCATGCTATCTTCCCAATTGGATGCCCGTGAAATTGGAACTGTAAATCGATGTTGTTTCTGCTGTCTTTTGCGATTGTGCGCCCGACGTACCACGGGTCCCCTTTCTTTGGTGCTGGATTGGTTTTTAATCGGAACAGTTTTAAGTAAAATTCCATTAGCTGCCGCACGGTAGAATCCCCAAAGAAATAGACAGTTTTATTTTGTAAAATTGAGGACGCTTGCGATTGATTAAATACTTGTATGCTACAATCTGCCGAGTGCCAAGTTTTTCCCCAGTAAAAGCCAGCGACTTCTGGTGTTCCAAAATGGACCATTGGCCTGCAAGGTGGGAGTTGATCCAAGGCGCCACTGTGTACGATAGACTCTTTACCTAAGGCATTAAGAAATGTAAAATATAAAAAAAGTCAAGTATGCTTTTGATTACGGAAATGAAGTTTACCAGGTAAATTCAATCAGATACTACAATTCCGATTCTATTCTGCACTAATGCATAAGAAGTGTACGTTTTCCCGTCCAATTTCGCATATCTTTCAGTCTATTTGATTAAAAGTTCATTCAAATTACAGTATCTGGCACGGGATTTTTCACCTTATCCTTCAAACTCATAACGCTCCCTGTCTATGAAATGATTATAATATTTCTTTCCACATATCCATTTCTGACACGCTCTTAACCTGGTAAGCCATTTGAAGACCTTATAAATATCTAATGTTCCATGTTTCTTCATTTCTCATACCTACATCGCAAGCCTCAAAATATCCCCCACCCCCCCCCCAAATATAAAAAAAATCGGGGGGGGGGGAAGAGATAGTGTGCTCATGATGGACGTCACTATAGAGTGAAAAATATATCCATTAGTTTACGGGATACACGTCAACGTATTAATTACTGAACCATCGTGCCCTTTTATAAAATCATTTCCTAAAATCATTTCACTGAATAAAAAAAGGGTATATATATATTTGTTTTAACTTATGGAAATAATGAATTTTGTTTTGTTTTATCCAATTAAATTCATGACTCTCCACTCCTACATATACACACACACGCACACGCACGCACACGCACACACACCCACACACACACACCGATAAATATCCTTGGATTCTATGCTGATAATCCCCTGAGTTATCCAAGGTTTCTAGGGTTTACTTTGTCAGTTTTTCACTTTGCCTATACAGGAACATTGTTATCTTAATATTATTGCAATTTGTTATTAAAGTGATTGTATGCGATATTGACTTCGTCTTCATTGTAGACATCTAAATCCCTATAATAACTTTCATATAAGTTTAAAGTCTAAGCAAATTTGAATAAATACATACTATAGTCATTACGTACATCATCTTTCATGCGTATAATTCATAAATGCAAAATACCTTTATTTTTCCTGAAGGGAATGTTTAGAAAAAGTGGACTAATTTGAATGAACTAATGGCTAAAATGGTTGCTCCACAATTAATTTTAATGTACGAACGGCAGTATTACGTGATCAAATGATGATATCATGCTAAATATTACTCGGTCAATTTTGCCAAGTCCGAGACGTATAATAAAATACTCATCAATCACCGCTTTTATAACGGGAAAACTATAAATAAATCAAATGTTCCGCTTCCGAGCATTAGAGAAAGAACTAAAAAATAGCCAATTTGAAGGGAAACACCACCAGACATTGTTTTGTATTCTTTATAAGACTTTACTAAGAGCAAAAAATCCTCCTCGTCTACATTTCATTTTTCTCATTAGAGCAGCGGGAAAAATTTATGTATCTATGTGATGCAACAAATAGGCTAATAATAACACAATATGGCCATAAAAAGCTTGAAATCCAACCGAATTTTTCCTTTTCTTTTTCCCCCATAAAAGATGGGAGTATTTTCATGTTTTATAGTCACTTCTGCGGAATCTGAAGCTACGTCATTAACCATATTCAGTAAAAGTATACACATAATCTTATTTTTTATATTGGACCTGTAGGCCCTTTAAAGCCGTGAAGTGTGACGTCATAAAAATCTATTTGTAGAATTTCTCATTTTTTTCTTCATTTTCCGAAAGAGCATCAAAAATAATATACAAATGTCGAAAATCAATTGAATATATTAAGTATCGGCTGAGATACGACCATCTGAATAAATAGATCAACATCTGAATAAATAGACTATGTCCTATAGGAACTCAGTGTTATTTGCTCTGGTCATATCTCAGCCAATAATTAACATATTCTATTGATTTTCGACATTTGTATATTATTTTTGATGCTCTTTCGGAAAATGAAGAAAAAATTGAGAAATTCTACAAATAGATTTTTATGATGTCACAGCTTCGGTACTCTATAGGTTATAAGTAATACATTTTTTAAAGTCTATTTACAGTTTTATTTAAGCACGGTTGCCTCTTTATTTAACCTATTCCTGAGGGCGCTGCACAATAAAAACAATGCATATAGATATGTACAGATTTTATAAGTACAAATTCCACTCTTACATATCATAAGAAAACAGAGATTATAAATAGAAAACATAACAAACAAATATCATAAAGACAAATTTTCCACATCTTTAAATAAAAATTCCAAAGACTAACAATACTTGGTTTTCATTGTATCATATAAAAATGCATTTTTTTTTAGCTGTTAAATGAAGATGAATTTATCTTCATTTAACAGCTAAATGAGGATAAATTTATCTTCGTTAACACAGCTAAATGAGGATAAATTTATCTTCATTTAACAGCTGAATGAGAATAAATTTATCTTCATTGAACAGCTAAATGAGGATAAATTTATCTTCATTTAGCTATTGAATGAAAATAAATTTATCCTCATTTAGCTGTTAAATGAGGATAAATTTATCTTCATTTAGCTGTTAAATGAGGATAAATTTATCTTCATTTAGCTGTTAAATGAAGATAAATTTATCTTCGTAATACTAGTAATATATTTGTACACAGTCGTATTTATTTGCATTCAGTGGTACATATTAAATTGTATAATACATTTGCATATTTTGTTTTCCTTTGTTTCAATTATTTTTCTAGAGTCACCGCCATTCCTAATTGAATGAAGAGACTGGAGAGTGGAGAGCGTGTGTAGAACAGAGATCGATAATTCAGATATGTGGGTGGTAGTGTGTGGAGATGTGAAAGAAAAATCAAGGAATCAGTTTGATGAAATTTTGAGGAAAAGTGAACAAAAATTCGTTCATTTTAAAAAGATATACAATTTGTTTACCTAGGGAAACTTCATCAGCATCAATGCTGTTCTTCATGAGGGCCCTGGAATCATTATTTCCCCCGCGTATGTCATGTATACATCTGGGTGGATAATGGCAAATGGCAAAAACCGGCTGGGATTCGAACCCTCAACCTTTGGATTTAGAGTCAAGACAATGTATGCTACGGCACCTCGATTGGTCGAACGGACAGTCGCTTTCCTAGTCGAATGACTTGAGCATTTGACTGGAAGAAGGTCATGGTTTCAAGTTCTAAGTAAGTTAGACACAAATTCTGAAAACTGGGTACAGGCAAATATTTGGAAAACATCGAATATTGTACATTGAATATAGTAGGCCAGGTCATTAAGTGTGTTACAGCACTTGCGTACTGCTGGGGGGGGGGGTGACTTATTTCAATTCCATACAAGTGATTTATAAATGTTCGTGATATCACATGATTTTCAACAAAATGCGCGTTTCTCCAATTTTTCATTTTGCTCCGGTTGTCTCATTTTCGCTCGCTGGACGTATATAGCGGACGGCAATCGGCGGATTAGACGACACTTGGTAATGAATTTGTATGTGAGATTGCTTTGCAAAATATAAAATACAAGAACATTTTCCATCTTTAAACTATCATTGATATCTGATAATTAAACAGTTATTAAAATAAACCTACCAAACTACATAAGACAATGAAATACTTGACTTAAAGTAGGGGAGTTTGATGTGGTGCACACTTGCACCCCTCTGTAAATAATCGAATAGTCCATGGCGATCATGAATATTCATGTTTTTGCTTACCTCGGCAAAATGCTTGCCAAAACTAAATGGAAAAATTACGATGGGGGGGGGGGGGAGGAGGGTGGTTGAAATGGACATAATGAACCGATCAGAACTGATCTTTAATAATTCATGCTACTTATCCTTCGTGTGCTTGACCTATAATATTACAATCGCGTGGTAAATTGCGTCCAAAGTTCGACTTGTTACACATGTGTTATATAGCCAATGGCGAGCTAGCGACCTACTTTGACCAAATAGCGGTGGGTGAACTTTCAAAAGTCAATGAGACATGAGGGTTCCAATGAAAGAGCTAGTGTCAACGTACGTCGGGGTGGACGTGCTTTTCGTTTAAACAAAAATGAATTTTTAACGATTTTTTTTTTTGGTAAAAGACCATATGCTAACATGATGGGGGCTGGACTCTGACGAAAGGGGGCATTGTCAAATGAGACTAATCGGAGCTATATGGTTGCAAACTGACACATTCCCAAATAGCCAGGAAGAGCATATGTTTTTTATAGTCACTAATGGGCCTCATTGGCCACTAACAGTAACACTAATACCTTGTGTAACTGTTTTCATAGACAATGATACTTATTCACATTATGACATTGTAGGCAAATTATTAATGCATCCCATTGAAACATGGTGCAGAAAATTCTCGGTCGGTCGAATCGTGACACGCTTACCCATTTAGTATATGTCAAGTCAAAATTTCCTTCTTAGGTATGCCTCAGATTGCACATTTTCAAGTCGAAGAAACGAAAAAGCTCCCTACGTACCGTGGGAGGGAGGACACCCCTCCCACAACCTCCCCTCGGGCTAGGGCGCCCCCCAAACAATTATCGGTCGGTCGAATCGTGACACGCTTACCCATTTAGTACATGTCGTCAAGTCAAAATTTCCTTCTAAGGTATGCCCCAGATTGCACATTTTCAAGTCGAAAAATTAAAAAGCTCCCTACCGTGGAAGGGGGACACCCCTCCCACATCCTTCCCCGCTCCCTCGGGCTTGGTAGCCCCCCCCCCCAATTATCGGTCGGTCGAATCGTGACACGCTTACCCATTTAGTACATGTCGTCAAGTCAAAATTTCCTTCTTAGCTTTGCCCCAGATTGCACATTTTCAAGTCGAAAAATGAAAAAGCTCCCTACCATGGGAGGGGGGAACACCTGGCAAAGAATAACATGAATATATCGACATGCACCCTTCGGAAAATCGAGTACAGGCAAATATTTGGAAAACATCGAATATTGTACAGTGAATATAGTGGCCCGGTCATGTGTGGCCTTGACACGGCAGACACCTGTTAATACATGTTTTATACACATACTAATAAAAATTAAACATAAATAAGCTTAACAAACAAAAAGACTTGCTTATAGGGGAAGCATGAAAACGTATGTAACATGTAATATTTGACAGTTAAATGAAAAATTTAGCTTTACATTACACCCCTCCGACCCACACTGAAAAGGTTGGGCAATATTTTCCAACACGTTGCCCAACGTTGTGCCAATAGTCAACCCAACCATCTCTTGGGCAATATTTTGCCCAGTGGTATTGGTAAACGTGAGTACGTGCATAATTGTTTCGTATTTTGCCAAACAGCTGGTCTAGATTTTCCCAACAAGTGGGCTACCGTAGATGGGCAGTTGAAGGGTCATATCTTTGCCCACATTTTGGACAAAATGCGAAACAACTATGCACGTGTGTAAGTAGGGTACTAACGTTTAATAAAAACCACTGGGCAAAATATTGCCTAATAGATGGTTGGGTTGACTATTGGAACAACGTAGGGCAAAGTGTTGGAAAAATATTGCCCAACCTTTTCACAGTGCACAGCCAAAACTCACCTGGCATATGGTGGACTACAAATCTGCCAGTGCTCTTTTCAGTTCCGGCTATCTTTTTGTCGCTCCTAAATATTGTGCAAATATTATGAAATGCGTGGTTAGCACTTTAACACCTATCTTACTCTAGATAAAGGTGTCAAGATCACGTTTCATGAATGTATTTGGCACTTCTGCTGAACCGTTGGGCAAATCAAGTGAAGTATTTGCAAATAACACGATTTGTGTTAATTTTTCATAACTTGTGATCAATATATAGTCGCTTTGAAGTCCCACAAGATAATTCTTGAGCCAAAAAGGTTGTAATATGACTTGATATGGAAAAGGAAAAATATAGAAGGAAAACAACCAAAGCAGCAGCAACAACAGAAGAAGAAAAGAAAAAGAAGGCACAGAAGAAAAAGAAGTGACACGGACCAAAAGAAGCAATGGAGAAAAAAGGGGGGAAATTCATATCAAGAATTTTTGTTCCTTTTACTCAGGATAGCTTAACTTTTGATATTTGATTAATTGGTCAGCCGCATACAAGGACCACCTCCTTTCTGGCTGCTACAAGCATTAGCAATTTCCTTTGTATTATTCATGTTTGTAAATTGATTCTGTGTATTTCTGTGTTTATCTATGTTAGTAATTGTAATTGTGTGAAACTTTGTATACTGCTTTTGTTTTACCCTGTATGTTTTTATTGCTTGGCAAAATAAATTGAATTGAATTGAATTGAATAACCGTACTCTCAAGCCATATCATTTCGGATTCAATCATTCATTTTCATTTCGTGACTGACACCCTGCTTACTCATGTTGTTACCGAATATGAATAGGAGGCATAGTTCGCTCCCGGGTCGATGGGTCTGTGCCCTTTGGTAAGGTATTATCTTCAGTTTTCTTAGTTTATTGTTTCATATTTCACATTTTTTGCAATGATTACAAAAAATGGTTAGTACAGATAAACAGAGACAAAATCAGAGAGTGAGCACCTGATATCAATTTGTTTGTATGCATTATATAAAACTGAACTAAAAAGATGAGAGGAATATGGAGGGGCCTATTGTGAAAGCTATTCTTGTGAATTATAGGCCCCAAAGGGTGCCATCGGAACGGGCTTAGTTATGAACGACATTAAAACTCTCCCCAAATAATCAGTGTAGGTACGCTGGAAGATGAGATGTATTCCTGCGTTTTGATGTACAATATTCCATAAGAAAGTGTACAAGAGATATATAAATGAAGATATTCTTGGCATGACGTAATGCCTTTTAGCATGGCATGGGCGCATCCATTAATGTGACGTACCAGGCGAACATGTACATGTTTCGTGCACCAAGCTTTAGACGGAAATACTTTTTTAATTGAACAACAAAACATTTAATTTTCAATGACGAAAAGTCATAGCTGAGAAGGTAAACATTATATTTGGGGAAAATAAATAACAGGAGAACAATTGTAACTTATTAAAATACCGAAATATGCTAATATTTACCTTTCTTTGGATTAAGAAACTAATTACGGTCTACAATATAATGTTACATTAAAGGTAATACAAAGTTTTGGTATGGGTTCATGAATTTGGTTCAAATGAACATATTGGAAGCATAATGATCCTACAATATTCAATGATCGTTGTCGCGTTTGAAATCGAGTCTAAAGTTATGACTTTGTAAATAAATAACCCTTTATGTCGTATAGCTCCCTCTCAAGGTCAAGATATTAATTAAGCTATAAAACAATGTTTCTTGACTACTCGATCCCCGCCCCCCCCCCTCCACTCCGGGAACGGAGGGACCGCATGCGTGTTCCTAAAACCTCCGGCGCGTAACAAAAGAAAAAAGATCTACCCGTATACACACCGGACTTATGCTGAAAGGGGGGGGGGCTGCTGGGAACACGCATATGCGTACCCTAAATAACACTGAGTGGGGGGGGGGGTACTCGACGATTAGCTATTCCCGTTTAGAAATTTTATATCACAACTTACACATTCTAAGATTTTCATGGTCGCAGCTAACATTGTACGGCCATAGACGCTATTTGAAAATTATCAAAATTTCCCGGGAGCACCGGTACAATTGTTATATTCAATTTTTCTCGAAAGCAGTGGATGAGAAGGCATAAAGCAAGTAAAAGTACATTTTCTCTGCAGACATGGGCATCGTCATTTTCTTGATAGCATGGCGTACTATGCGAAGCCGTTTATCAACTAAATGTATTCAAATGTATGAATGCTTTCTTCCCAAGTGTTTGTGGTGTTGAAGCACCTGCTATTATCCTTTGTACTCCAATTGCCAGAATACAAACTGCATACAAAGTTGGTGCTTTTCTGGGGTGAAGGTTTCGCATAAATGAAATAGATTCTTCAACCGCTCTATTTAAGTATTTTTCGAATAAATGAGTTAGAATTGTTGCCCTGTTATATATTTTTCACCAAATGTAACGTTTACCTTCTCGGCCATGATTTTCCCTCATTGAAAAGTAAAGGTTTTGTTATTGAATTAAAAAGTCTTTTCAATTAAAGCTTGGTGCATGATGCATGTACAACTTCGCCTGGTACGTCACGTTTTCAAGAAAATGGCTGCGCCCTTTTCATGCTAAAAGGCATTACATTATGCCAAGAAATCTCCATTTAAATATCTCTTGTACACGTTCGTAAAGCCTCGGTCACAAATGCCATTACGAACTGCTGGGAACGCCGTACGAACGATTTTTCAGACAATGGAAATTCGGGAAGACAATGGAAAAAACAGGGAGATTCGTACGAAATTATCGTTCGTACGAACCTTTGTGACCGTAGCATAAGATAACATCAATATCATATTTACCTACACTTATTCTTTGGGGTAGGTTTGCTTTAAAGAGATCAGATCAGGGGCGGATCTAAAAAGAAAAACATCGAAAAAAGGGGAAAAAAAGAAGAAAAAAAAAAAGGGAAAAAAAGAAGAAGAAAAAACGGCGCGATTTTTGGAAAATCCTGGATCCGTCAGTGGGTCAACCCCCCCCCGCCCCCCCCCCCTTTGGCAAAAAAAGCTAGATCCGCCCCTGCAGATATAAACTACCATGTAAAAGAAAGTCGTTCAATGGCGGATATCTTATTCACGTTAGTGAGCCCCACTTGATGATGCATTACCAAATTACTGCAGGAGAAACGATGTGGCTTTACACAAAACCAAGGGGAACCAGTACTGGCGTCGGTGAAGTTGCAACTCTCTTTCTGTCCTCGTTCAAATTGATTAAAATAAAACGAAAAAAGAAGAAAAGAGTCAAGGAAAATGGAGTGTAAGGTCTGAAATATAGGCGTGTAAAAGATTTTTTTTTTCTTCCCAATATCTCTTGTATTATGCGGAAGCAAAGACAAATCCAAAATAAGTTATGGTTACATGTTATAAAAGTAGAAACAACATGTGGGACTACAATAAACTTTGAATTATTGATACACGTTCTATTCAAGATTATAATTCTGCACAACTTGATTATATTATATAATATTGAAAAGTTATCAAGTCAAACGATATTTGGTCATGTTATGTCAGTGACTGTGCATGTTACACACGAGGCGTCATTTTCCAGACATAGGACTGCGTCAGTGACTAGAGAAGTCTTTGACGCATCGTGTTCGAGTGGCATTGTACATAGAGAGAATGCAGAGTGCAATAGCGCAAACGATGCGTTGAATTACTGGCTTAAAGTCCGTTTAGACATGCAGCGTCAAACCGTGATGATTAGAAAAGCAAACAAAATGATGATGACAAAGGCGTAAAGATGATACGCCTCAAACTCTGTATGTTATAACCAAGACTTTTGTTGCGCGCAGTTGCCTTCATTTACTCGTAAATACAATCGAATCTGAACGGGTTTTGAGAAATAATTAACTTTTATCAACAGATCGATTAGCGTAGATATCAACGCATTTTTTAAGGAACACCTCTTCTGCAACCGGTATTACCTCTGGTACTGTCACATTGAGCATTTTCAGATCCATGTTGCAAAAAGTCTCCTCAGCTTCCTTCGGGTCTTTCGAATAAAACCGACCTTTGAAGTTACTCCTGATCACTTCTTCTTTCTGAAGTCTTCTAAGCACGTAATTGGCCTCACTTGAATGGACTAAGGTCACCTGAATGCCCACTATCCCTGCCCACTTCAACGTAAAGAAGGCGCTATACTTTCCATTCCCATGGTCGATTACCTCACCGTCTGACATCGAGCTCGCCTTGAAAGTGGAATTTCGGGTGAATATTTTGGCGCGGAAATAGTCTCCTCCGTAAGTCTTGCTCTCGTTGCGCCCGTTCCTCGCTTGGATGATCAACCCGAGCTTATCGCAGACGAGATATTTCGAGAAACTCTCCCTGTTTGTTCCGGCTATTTGAAATGTCGTGAAATTAGGATGAGTCATGTCGAGCAAACTAGTCCATGTTACTTGACTGGGAATGTGGTCCTCGTACGTATGGTACATACGCTTTTGTTTAAACTGAAGATTTGGGCAAAAAGGATGAGCAGATAGATTCGTCTTAACTTTCGGCAAAACCGGATCCTAGAAATCAATAAATAAGATTTGTTCAGCTTTAGACAGCTAATTGTCTACATTTTCTTTACAAATATGCTTATATACATACTTAAATGTGAAAATAACTAAATGCATTAGTTTTTTTCGAATTCGTCATTGCTTTCCTAAATGTTCATGTCTGTTGTTGGATCTTAAAGGAAGATAATTAATTCATGTACCCAAAAGATTGTTTCATTTGAAAACAGAAATTTACCCACTCCCGAAAAACAAACATCTCAAGGCCTGTTTGTGCAATTTACCCTTGTATCCCAAACAAGGTAATTCATTATCATGTAGGTTATTTTTACGCCGATTCTTTGAGAAAACTGTTTTTAACGTGTACGTGCTCTTATGAAAGGGATGGCCAATAAAGGCTTGTTCTCATATATATGCAGAGGCGATTTATCGTGATTTTTGTCAGCGTACTTGACCGTGCTGCATTTCATGATATTTTGTACGTTCAAAACGCACCTAAAAAAAAAAGGGGGGGGGGGAGGATTCAAGAAGACGTGATGACCGAAGTAAAAATTTGAGGCTAATTTGTTAATGGTCCTGCATGTTGCTCTTTATTACTTTTATACAGTCATGTACAGTGCCACTGGCGTACTGATGGTGGGGGGGGGGGGGGGGAGCAGCTGCCCCACCCCATATAAAAATTCAAACGTTGTTTATAAAATATGTTGCTGAAATGACATGATTTTCCATTGCTTTTTTTCTTTATGCCCCTCCCCCCCCCCCCAAGTTTTGCTCATTACGCCACTGTACAGTGCGTATACAAAAAGGTAACCAACTTTGGTAGCTTCTGATTTAGAGGTTATAACCTATGTGACCTTGGATCATGTTTCACGGTTAAGGATAACTAATATTCTCTCTAATGATACCACATTCATGACTATGCTTCCACGCAGGGGCGTCGCCAAAGGGGGGGGTGTGGGGGTGCGAGACCCTCCCACCCGTCAGGATATTGTCGGTAAAATTGCGCTGCCGTCGGGAAAAAAAGAGAAAAGGGGGGGAAGAGAGGGAAAGGGAAAGAAAAGAAAAAAGAACAGGAAAAGAAAAGAAAGAAAGGAAAAGAAAGGAAAAGAAAGGAAAGAAAAGAGAAGAAAGAAAGAGAAAAAAAGAAAAAGAGGGAGGAGAGGAAAGAAAGGAAAAGAAAGAGAAGAAAGAAAAGGGAAAAAAAGAAGAAAAAAGAGAAAAGGGAAACAAAAGAAACGGGAGATGAAAGAGAGGAGAGAGAGGGGAGGTAAGAGCATGAGAGAGGAGGAGTGGGAGTAAAAGAGAGAAGGGGTTGTTGGGCGGAGTCGTCTCGTCGAGGGAACAAGAAAGACACAGGTAAATATGTTGCTATGTCGGGTCAGGTGTGTCGGTATTCTTGCTCGATCCTCGTGTTCTATATCAATGCAGAATTTTGAAGTCGGTGAGATGTATATTGTCGGTCGGCCAACCAGTTTTTTTCCCTACGAACTGTGACTTTACAACTACAATACTTGTATTTTCTCGAAGTTTCACTTTCCTATAATATCAGCGAAAGAAATCAAAGGTTTAAAATTTTCGGGAAACTAAATTCAAACAAGGATTAAGAGTCAACTACGGTACGACGAATCGTCTTCCTTTCTCTATATTTTGATGAAACGCCAAAAATTCCGCGCTTCGCGCGGGAGGGGAAAACTTCATTTAGACCAGTCGAGAACGGTACAACGAATCGTCTTCTTTCTCTAATAATTTATAAACGTCAAAACTTCCGCGCTTCGCGCTAAAGGGGGAAACTAAATTCAGACAATTAGGGCATATTAAGAGTTGAAAACGGTACAACGCATCGTCTTCTTTCTCTAATAATTTAATAAAACGTTAAAACTTCGCGCTTCGCGCGGGAGGGGGACAACTGAATTCAGATAAGGATTAAGAGTCGAGAAAAGTACACCGAATCGTCTGCTTTTTCTCATAATTTAATGTAACGTCAAAGCTTCCGGAGAACTGAATTCAGATAAGAAAGAAGAGTCGAGAAAAGTACACCGAATCGTCTGCTTTTTCTCATAATTTGATGAAACGTCAAGGCTTCCGCGCTTTGCGCGGGAGGAGGAGAAACTGAATTCAGACAAGAATTAACAGTCGAAAACGGTACAGCAAATCGTCTGCTTTCTCTAATATTTAATATGTTAAGTATTGGCTGAGATATGACCATCTGAATAAATATATTTCCTATAGGAACTCAGTGTTATTTGCTCTGGCTCCTAACCATTAGGAGCCAGAGCAAATAACACCGAGTTCCTATAGGAAATATATTTATTCAGATGGTCATATCTCAGCCAATATTTAACATATTAAATATTAGAGAAAGCAGACGATTTGCTGTACCGTTTTCGACTGTTAATTCTTGTCTGAATTCAGTTTCAATTGATTTTCGACATTTGAACATTATTTTCGGAAAATGAAGAAATTTTTTAGAAATTCTAAAAATTGATTTTTATGATGTCACAGCTTCGGTACTAGATAGTCCATAGGAAAAACAATTTAGCCTTCGGCCCCGGGTTTATAGGGTTAAATTTGTAGATATTGGGACATTTAATTTTGTCGGTAATTGGTGGCTAGTTTTGACGGTAATCGTTGGCCTCTACACCCCCCCCCCCCCCACTGAAAAAGGTCTAGCGACGCCCCTGCTTCCACGGATGACCGAGAAGCAGGCTTTTCAAAAAGTATTGTCAAAATCCTCATGTGTACCAAGCTTGGGCCGAAGCAATGAATGTGGGTCAAAAGCCATTTTCTTTCCCAAAGAAAATTGCTCGCTTATTTACATTGACTATTAGGTAGCTGAAAAGAAAAGATGTCCATAGCAACTCAAAATCAAGGGAGTGCTTATTCAAGCAAAATGTATGATATTTTCTTCGGGGCGCTACGCAAAAAGGTTTGATTTTTGGTGTGAGATAATACAAAAACTGAGTGTCAAATTTGAAAGAACATCAAATTTAAATGACAAAATCATCTTGTTTGATCAGAATCGTTCAGAGACGGCTGAAATATCCATAAATATAACTATTTCTAATATTTGTGGGGCCTCACAAATATTCCATAATTTTGAACCAGCCTTTCAAAAAGCGAAATAGCGCTTTATACGTTTTATTTAAGCCAATACCAATGTTGGTTTTCTTTTTTAACCATCCAACGTCTACGTATATCTATCGAGATCGCGATTATCTTGTGATTATGGAGTGGAAGGAGGACCGAGAGTTCGTGATTGTGGCCGTGGGAGTCGGGAGACATCGGAAACCACCCACTGTTCGTAATCTAAATTTGTGTTTCATACAGATGTGTTTCCTCTTGCATGTGGGTTTAGTAACCTTTGGTGGTATTCTCGAAAGCGGTCTAACTTTAGTCCATGGTTTAATCCACCGACAGAGTATGGAATGCCAAGTGTCCATATGAATATATTCGTGAATAATTGAATCTGTCACTAAATTAAAATAAAATGTAATTATATAATTGATAAACAACAATATATCTATGATATAATTATGTTATCATGGTAATTTATAGGGACATATCAAATTATTCAAAAACATATTCATATGGACACTTGGCATTCCATACTTAGTCGGTGGATTGAACCAACGCTTTCGAGAATACCACCCTTTGAGTTTTCATTCACTATTCTAGATAAACACCGTATGCTCCTTACGAGTATGAAATGGTCCAGCGGACAAGTGAGCAGAGTGAAAATATATCATGAGTCAAGAAGTTAGTATGCTGTTCAAAATAATCAAAGAATATCCTATATGGATTTAAACAAGATTCTGTGAAAGCCTAGATACGGTGCATCATTTGAAAAAATGAATCACTAAAGCACGATGCATAAATAAACTTTCAAATCGATTTAAGACAAAAAAGCACATGCATATGGCCTGATCGACTCACATTATTTCATTCCATCAGCCCAAACTTGGTACAAGCATGGACCTTCGTAGTAGGTCCATGGTACAAGGCGATTCGACAACGCTTTTTAAAGACCCTGGCGCTCAATCACCCGTGGTAGAAAATTACGAATCGGGTATCGTTCGTCAGGAAACAATTTACTCTATATCATGAAATAGATTTTGAAGTCGTTTTGGTTATGACTAGTTTTAATTACGAGCTACCAAATTTGGGTACACTTTTTTGTGTATACGCATTATAGAATGGGTTCTGGATTTCTATTAGACATAAGCAACGCCCTGCATTTGCTTAGTAAATATCACTCATTTTTGGCGTGAGTCTTTATGCACTCCGATAACTGTTAATACAAATGACAAATAATTTTCCACAAATATTAATAATGAATATTATATATACAGTACATGTGGATACCACGGCAATAAGATAGATTGTAGTTCGTAAAGAAAATATAGTTTGAAACGTAATTCAGGTCAAATATGCCTTAAATGAAATAAAGACAAAGTTGAGTACTGTTCATGCCAATGTAAACACCTGGTAGAAGAAACTGGGAAGAGACTGACTATTGAGAATGGGTATATATTATTAGTACCCTCTAAGAAAAAAGGGTGCAAAAAAGGTTCATTACATAAAAATGAACCCTATTGAAGGAAAAGGGGTTAAAGAAAGCCGTGCAATATAAGATTTTGCCGCACCCTTCCCACAAAAATGAACCCTATCGACCAAAAAAGGGTGCAAAAAAAAGTTTGCATATTGCATGCATATTCATGATTACTTTACACGTGTTCACATACAAATACATTTATCATGATTTGTTAAGCAAATTATGACAATGTACAACAATTTTGTGATTTATATTTTCCTTCGGCAATCATTAACAAATAGATTATTTTGTTTGATCATGTTACAATTACATTCACGTTTTAGCAATAGATATATTGATTACATGATTACTAACAAAGAAACAACATCCATGTTTAATATGTATTTGTGTACGAGCAAATTTCACGAGTATTCCTCGAGTATGGGTGCAGGATAACCCCTAAAGGTGCTGTTATTGCATCGGTTTGCACCTCTAATGGAGCAGGATTGAACCATTAAGGGTACTAACATGTCTCCTGTAATCTGGCACCCTCTTAAAGGGTGCAGGATTGAACCCATAAAGGACAGGTGATGCTAGTGTTGCATCGGTTTGCACCCCTAAAGGTGCAGGATTGAACCATAAAGGGTACAACATGTCCCTTAAAGGTTCAATCTGGCACCATTTCAAATGGTGCAGGATTGCATCTTTCAAAAGGGTGCAGGATTTAACCCCTAAAGGTGCTGCCAGTGTTGCATCGGTTTGAAATAAGAAGACTGTGCATTTTGAAGTTTTAGACAATCTAATTTTGTGTAGGTGGAACTTTTCATTTAAAACCACTTTTGCTCACACAGTCAGTTTGAAGTTTGGAATCAATACCCCCTATTTTTTTTCTCGTATGGGATGGACAGCGTTAAATTCTTATTTGCGGAAATATACATTTTTTACGACTTTCTAATTTCGGGGAATTGACTCCTTTTTTGATTTAAATTTTCGACTTTTGAATAGTGAAAGTTGGATAGTCCACCTCAGAATATGAAGTGTTCTTTACTTTCTTGTATACATGTTTAAAGCTACGGGCAAAAAAATTACCGAAATTGGACACTGGGCAGTTTGGTCGGACTCATTATTGTCCCCAATGGTGGTCATATTTAACCAAATTTTTAGAAGTGTATTTTGACCTACCATAAACAATCTCGATGGTTGGCTCTTGTAGAGAAGAGAAGTGTCGGTGGATAGGCTGTTCATTCCTGACAAGTACAATGTTGTGAAGATAGTAAGGATCGAACTCACTGAAGTGACTGAGAGATATAATTGCGTCTTCGTCAACGCCATCTTGGATTAGTCAGAGGGTAGATCTGACGTGAATCCAGAGAGTGAGGCAAAATATCAAAATTCAAAACAATTTATAAAAAGTCTCCATTAAAATAACAGGAAACACAGTGATACTGATAAGGGTTGAACTAAACCCGGTGCTGGCTGAGTCTATAAGATTAAGTTATAACGAAGGACAACTTTAATACCAAGATATGATATTGTTTTAGGGGCACTTTGGGTAATTCAAAATTATCTTGCTGGATCGTTTAATTAATACAAATATGTGGGAAAATATTTAGGTTAAAGGTCATTTAAATAGCATTTCAAAGCAAAAGTCGCACTTTCGGGCCGAATTAATGTATATTCATGTTTAGACACCGTTGCCCATATTGGAATATTTATGACTCTTTAGATTGATCAATATAAAACTCTGATGATATAAACGTTATATATCAAGAAACCTTGACTAGCATTTGGCTTGTCAATCAGTTAGTCCATCCGAGTTTTAAACTAGTCCATCCCAATGTATAAACTAGTCCAGCGAGCATGACTAATGTCAGCTAGTCCATCCAGTTAGTCTGGCAAGTCTGACTTATAGCGTAGCTAGTCCGGTTAGTCTAGCAGGACTGACTCTCTTTCACGTAGTTAGTCCAGCAGGAATGACCAACACAAATGTTACTCAAGATGGGCAACGTCTGAAATAGCATTTTGTTAGTCCAATAGACCAGTTTTAGTTGTCAGTGAACTTGAATGGATATAGTACCTTTTGGAACCAAACTGATTTTTAAAGGCCATTTTAAACATTTTTTGTGGAAGTGTCAGTGTATGAAGTACTTTTTGAAACCGAGCTCTTCATGTATGAAATGAATGCAAGAGTCCTCAAACTCGCCCCTAGCCACTCCTTATCCCCCAATAAATAAAAGAAATTCGTCTAAAACCGCTCCTGCCTATTGTATTGCCTATTGAATTCACACAGTAGCATGCAAGCAAATTGCGGGCAGCCGACGCTATTTGTTTTGCAGGCGTACCCATAAAATAAAGAATACATATAAATAGGCTACTCGTATTATCGTCAATAATAAACAAATATTTGCCTCGTTCCAAATGATCTTATTCGCCTATTACAAATAATTGTATTTCATTAGTTAGAAGGTGAATTTCATACAATACGTAGCTTTTCCTGGTTCACGTAGAGGAATTCAAACAAAAAGATATTTGCCCCTCATCGTTCATATTCATAATAGCTACCTAGGGGCCAAAGTAGGTTTTTGAGACATTAAATGTTGTAAAAGGTCGTTGAGTATTAACGTGTTCACGGCATCTTCCTGCGAAATGTTTAAGTGGAATACCCTTAAATTATGCTGCTGAAATAAAATGGCCGCCGCGTATAACTACTATAAATTTGGAGATGACTTTTAAGGGAACTTCATTTTACCAAGTGTGAGGTGTGATATGAACATTTCCTACAAGATGATTTCACGTTCAATAGGTTAAGGATAATTTGCATTCCAAATTTGGGTCAAAAAAATGGATTTTACAATTCTTTCCGAAAATATGAATTTCCCAAATTTAAGGAAATTTAAGGAATTATGATGACTACTGACTTTGGACTTTTTGAAAAACTGTTCACAAGTATGGTTAATATTATATCTAAATTTCAAGTTAATTGCTTTTCTAATATAAATTTATAGCGCTCTAAAGTTCATACTTTGAAATTAGCCAAAACGGCAATTTTGGTTGCTAAGGGCTATCTTCTCCGCAGCAACGCTAACACAGTGAGATGAATGTTTGAGTAAATCGCATTTAAACAAGGGTCACTTTGCCAAGTTTCCGCCCGATCATAACACTTTTCGGTAATATGACGTCATGTTTTCAGACTGCTTTTCGCCCCCGCCCCGTCCTTTTTTGTCCTTGAAATTTTGGAGTGACAATCCGAGCTGCAATACGCAGTGCACCTCGAAGCCGGATTTTTAAAGGGGGCGAGAAATCGAAAATAGCGAGCAGACACCAATCTACGTTATTGAATTCCTGAGGTTGAGTAGGGGTACACATTAAATGTTCTCATCATAGAATTTGCACAATAGCTGTTTATAGTTGGCAAACTTTACGGCATTTTAGTTTGGTTATGAATTTAACACAGAGGTCTCTGAACAGGCAGATCATTCAACGAAAGCTAAGGTGTCCACGAGACACGAAACAACCCTCAAATTGGAATAGGGCAGATCCATTTTTTTTTTGGGGGGGGGAGCCTGAGGGGGGTTATATTATGTCCAATAATCTACAAGGTATGATGGAATTATAATGATAATCGAAGCGAATATATCAACATCTTACACACACACACGCACACGCACATTAACCCCAGGGAGCTCCGACGCGAGTTAACAGTGGGTTGTTAATAGATATAATGTGCTGATGTAAACAAACTTTGAAAATTTTCTAAAGATAATTTCTAAGGTAGATGATATATTTTTAATGTTTAGTCTTTTTTCTAATTTGAGATTATTTTTCCCCCTTTTTTTCCTTCTATTTCTCAAATTTTATTAGGTGACACGTACGAAGTATACTATCAACTATTGATTTCGTCAAGATTTTTCTTTATTTAATTATTCTTCCTCAAATTTGTTCGCACGATATCTCAAAACTGGATAAAGCCATTACCATGAAACTTGCCACAATGATAGATCCCAACTTGGAACTGCGTTATTTTTAGTGGCCCAAAATCATCGTGACGTCATTCAGGCGCCATTTTGTGAAAATCAACTCATGATCATAACTTCATAACAGAAAGTAATTTCTCATTCATATTTATCATGATAAAGGTCAATATCTGCACGGTAAATGTCAGGTCAATAAATGCGCGCAAACATGCGCGTACGCGTATATCCGCGCGTTAACGCGCGCGTAAAATTTTAAATTGCTCAAAATCATCTCAATTTTTTTTTCACACGTTTCATGCCATTATAAGCATTTTATAAAAAATCGCTCAAACGCGCATTTTGGGGTGTTTTATCGTGCAAACAAAATAATTCCTCCCCAATAATTTTTGATAGGATATTCCTCATATTTCCCGAACAATGCGATACCATGTTCATCTCTTTATCATTATTAATAACGGAATGAGCGTCTGTTCAAGATAACTGTCCGTACGCAGTTTTTATATACATAGCATATATTGGCAAAAACATGCCTATACAAAGTCCATTATAGCTCTTTGGAATGCCTAAAGACTCCCCATTCTTTTTTCATAATATTTGGATACAGTATGAGTCGGAGATAAGATTTCATGTCTCATTTTGACACTAAGTACAACTTGACGTCATCATAATGGCCTTGGAAGTCAAAATACAAAATTGCATATTATGACGTCATTATATTTATGGAAAATTTAGTGTACGGTATTTCTCTCAATATTCATCGATTTTCTTCTAAATTTAGGTATGTTGTAGTCAAGGCAGTTGTCTACAAGATCAATGTACTTTAATTTTCATTTTAATGATGTCATCATAGTAAAAAAAAAAATCGATTAAAAGCCAGATTGTCAGATTTTCTTAATTTGCGTGTTATGCCTACGGAAGGTGAATTTCGTTCACATCATGAATCTACATGGCATTCATCTTTGAGCACTATCTTGCTCATTTGTGCTCTATTTTATCCCACATTCTGGTATATTATAACTGAGACTATGGGCTATGAGAACTGTGCTTTCAGTTTTCTGATCAGATGATGAGATCGTGTCGAAATTTGCAATTGAATGAAACCCATTTACTTTCTAGACTTTTTTTTTGGTATTGAAATTGTCTTTTTTATTTTTTGGTTACTTCACAGTACATTGATTTGACAAATGATTTAAACAGCAGTGAAAATGAACATTTGATTACATAATACATTGAACGTTATACAGCTTATTAACCTATCAACAACAACAAAAATCTTTCTTATCTGATAGCAGATATCCATTGGGCCATGTCCTGCCACCTGCTGTCATGGGCAGCTTTTTTCTCATTGCGTATAGCGATGTATCTCTCCATTTTATACGATTTAATCAATAATGAAATGAAGTTAGAAATATTTGGTTTAACTAATTTGCATCTATTTAAGTAGATTGTTTTCTTTGCAATTATTAATATATGATTAAAAAGAATATAATTCTTCGACAATATACCAAGAATTACCGTTTTTTCGGTTAAAATCGAGAAATCGAACATAGTCAGCTCTTTTCCGAGCTGATTCCAAAAATCTTGTACTATTGTACATTTCCAAAAAACAATGTTCAATCGTTTCATTTTCTAGGTCACAAAAAGAACATAATGGGGAACTAATGACTTTCATTTTATACAGTTTATAATTCAAATTCAGAATATTATTTAATACCTTAAACTGAAATTCTCTGTAAATTTCATCAATTGTAGTTGAAATGATACCTGAACGAGCCAATAACAATTCTGTATCTGAAACATCATATCTATTCTTTATTCTCAACGTACTGACTGGGCATTCATATTTCTCTGCGATCAACAGATCATAAAATTGTTTGCTTTTTATTCTGTTCAAAAATATCAACTCGGGGGGTAAAACTTTCTAGACTTAACTGTCAGACACTATATATTGAGTGACTGACTGACTTCTTTTTTTTCTCTGGTAATACAATCCATACAAATTAGCTTTATAGGGAACATGGGCATTTGTCTACATCAATAACCCACTTCCTGTAATTACCCAAAATATACTGATTAAATCTCTGCGCAGCAGAATATAGGTAGAACATGACGGGTAGAGCGTTTCATGAAATAAGATGAAATTGTGAATATGCATTCTTCATTATGTCAATGGTCATATTGTCTCAATCTATCTTTTATAGATCCATGATGGTCAATATGCTACACAGTTGCATCTTTGTATTTTGGATTATTGTATTTATTAACATTTATTTCCTTCTGAACAATACAATCGGAAACACAATATATATATAGATTGTATATGTGACAATGATTTCAACATAGAGTATACAGTAAATAATTCAGATACGGAAGGAGGCGAAAACCCGAAAAGTATAGCTTGAGTTGGGAACGCCCATTATAAGTTAACACAGTTACTGAGAGAACATTATAGATATTTTTATGAAAATTACATATTGTATAACAGAACGTTGATAGGAAAGAAAAATAGTAAATGGAAGAACAAAAATGAGAAGAGGATTAAGTATAGGAAGGCATGTTCAGTTCTAAAGAGAAAGTTAACTCAATTGGGCTGTGCGTGTGTCTGCGATAACATCATAAAAATAAAGTACTACAATTCTAAAATACACAGCGGGTACATATCATTAAAAACGAGCAAAATCAACAAAAACAACAGCAGCTTCATCCGACAGCATTGTCCGGGGGAATATACAGATGGTACCTAGCAACAGCTCAGGCCTGTATGTAAGTGATCAAACTAATATGAATATTCGGTCATGCGACATGTTATTGAATTACACAAGAAGTCATTTTTTTTTACTTATAATGATGGAATAAGCGGGCGTCAAATCTAACAACACGCCCGCGCGCACATTTGCAAAATTTGTTTAAATCATGCCTATGTTTAACTGGCCATAACTTCTTTAAATGCACTGACAACGCAATTTTGTTCATCTGTGGATAGACTAAGACTTGTAGATATGATTCGATATATCTCCTTGCCTCATCGGATTTTCCGACATCATCATATTGCATGTTAAAGCATGTTAAAGTTATTTGTTTTAATTCAATTTTTATCGATTTCGTAATCAATGACAATGAACCTTCATCCATATCTCGGGGTTTTTTCTAGCAATTTTTTTCCTGCATTGTAATAGATATAGCTGAGGTTATGCTCTAAATTATAAGTAACATTTATTCTTATTTTGATGACGGGATCATGACGAAATTTGTGGTCACAGACGAGAGTCCAAATCAAACTCCATTTTTTACAGGCACTTGTAATGACGAGCTAAAATGATCGCAGTAGAATTTTAAACGTCCCGCGGAAGTGTGCCGTCGTCGTGTTTTAATGGGTGTCATAGCGAATTATAGACGGTCTTTCCAAGTACACAAGCGCCAGAAGAAGCGTACATAAATTGGACCAACAGTTTAGTTTTGTTCCAAAGGACGCAAATTCATCATAAGGTAGGTTTAATCATATTAAGAGTAAATCCATGTTATTAGTTTACCTTGAATGGGTACCCTCCCATTGTGGAGTATCTGACAATGATACCACGGATACTAAGCTGAAACTTGAGATATAGGTGGAACATGACGGGTGGAGTATTTCATGAAATCAGATGAAATCGTGAAAATGGATTCTTCATAATGTCAATTATGAATTATTATTAATGTCAATGTCAAAGGTGTAACCGGTTATTGTACAGGGTTAATGGTAATATTGTCTCAATCTATCTCCCATAGATCCATAATGATCAAGGCTACACATTATAAAACTTGACATATGGACAGACCATAATGGAAGGAGCATTTTATAAGATACTATAAAGTTGTGAAAATGCATTCTTCGTTATGTAAAACATTAGCATACGTATCACCTAATTCGTCTAAGTGACGAATTCACCTAAATCGTCTAAGTGACGAATTCAAGTCTTGTTTTTCTTGTTTGTGTACTTTTTTTTAAATTTTTATTATACTTCTTCTTTTCTGTTAACGCATATCGCATACATGTACACGCAGTGGCCGATTGGCCTGCATAAACGTATGCTCCTGCCGGTGCAGTGCCCACAAAACATATCATTTAGTAAGGTGCCTAACACGGGGAAGGCTTAACCCGTTGCATCATGTATTTCCGCGCCAAACATTGACCTGCCCTCCCAGGGTCAACGTATAGCATGCGAATCCAGATACAGAGCCCGAATTCGCCTGGAGAAAGGAGCATAAACAGTTTAGAAATAAGACAATCATCATCATTTGAAATACTTAAGAAGAAACTTAAGCACCATTTGTTTATGTCGTAGTTTTAATATTGTAAATTATTTTGATGTTGTACAAGAGCGCCTTGAGCAGTCTTATAAAATGGATATGTGCGCTTTATAAGTTGACATTATTATTATTATTATTATTATTATTATTATTATTATTGCCCCCGTAGAACTGCGTTTACGATGAGCGTTTCAAAACACTCATTCTGCCTTCAAAAGAGCAGACCTTTAGCTCAGGTGGTCGGGCTCTGCTCTTCTGCAACTATCTATTGTAACTGACAAAGATGGGTCTCATTGTTTTCTCAATTGTATGGTATATTTACAATTACCTACACGCACTTGCACTACGTACACACACGAACACAACACCATGCACTTCCAAACGCACACGAACCAGACATGCACTTGATCACTCTCCAAATTACCGGTACTTTACATTTTGCATTATTAAATGGTTTCACACGCCTTTACTCCCGACATTCTCATCGACACGAACCAGACATGCAGTTGATCACTCTCCATTTTACCGGTTCTTTACATTTTGCATTATTAAATGGTTTCACACGCCTTTACTCCCGACATTCTCCTCGACGATATACAGGATAGCCAATATTACACACCCATAGAATTTAATGATACATTTTCTCATAATCCATGTAAAATATCACTTTCGCATATCAACTCAAGACGTTTGAACAGGAATATTCCCCAAATATGTTTAATTTTCCGAAAACTAAGTTGATCAGGGCAGATCGTAATAGAAGAAGAGGTGGAGGCGTTGCTTTTTATATTGCTCAAAATTTAAAATAAAAAATCCGTTCCGATGTAAAACTAACACAAGCAGAATCTTTGTTTATTAAAATTGACAATTCGAATCTCAAAAATGTCATTATAGGTTTAATTTAAAGACCCTCTGACTCTAATTTTGATTTATTCTATAATGAACTGGATAAACATCTTCATAAAATAGGGGATGCAGATAAATCATATTTTCATGCTTGGTGACTTTAATATAAATGTCCTCCCTTCATCTGATAATGTAATTTCAACTCATTTTATGCAATTAATGTATTCATATGGTTTCCTTTCGATTATTAATAAACCTACTAGAACTAATTTGCATTCATCATCTCAGATTGATAATATTGTTTCCAACGTACATAATAACAAAACTATCGGGGGAATATTATGTTCTGAAGTTTCTGATCACCTGCCAATAATTTTAACTTGTGAATGCCGACTATGTAACCCTAAATCAGCAAAGACTCTAAACATAATATAGAATTACTGAAACAACTTTTATTTCTAGAGGGATGGACAGATGCTAACAATGAAGACGAGTTCAATATCGCATATAATCACCTTAATAACAAATTGCAATACTAAGATGATCAGAATATCCCCGTAGGCAAAGTGAAAAACAAAAGAGTAAACCCAAGAAACCTTGGATAACGAAAGGTCTATTGAAATCCACAAAACATGGAATCGCCTCTAAAAATTACACATACGCAATCCAGCTCACAATAATTTAAATACATATAAGATATATCGCAATAAATTAACAAAATTAATCCGTTTATCGCGTATATTATATTTGTCTGATAGAATACAAAAGGCCAGTTCAAATACTAATGCGACTTGGAAAATCATCAAAGAGGTTATGGGAACAAAGACAGATCCCCCATCCACCGATAAAATGACTCTAAAGGGTACTTAAATACATGATCATAGTCTAATCATTTAGGCCTAATTCACTTTTTACGAATATCGGACCTGAACTCGCTAGGTAACTTAAAACACACGTACACTAAATCACGCAATTGTCACTGCGATATCACCATTATAATAACGTGATTATCCCTACCTTGGAGACCATGGTTTGTAAACCTAATACTCCCGTGTTTGTTTGGTTATAAAATTACATCTTCATACACGAAATTATCGCGTCACAGAAACACGTGAAGCGTTAGTGATAGTTTTAGTCAAAATATCTGCGTGAAATTCACTTGAATATTACGAGGCTGACTTGAAATGAATCATGTTCTTCATTCACGTGAAATTTACGTCGAAGAGGAAGTATGTTACTGTAACCCGCGTTCAACCCAATAATTACGCAAATGTTACACAAGAACCAAAATAATGACGTTTTCATCCCGTTTCTGAACATCGTGTCTTGGATCTTCCATCATTACGTCCAGGCGCACCGGAAGCAGTTTGGGATTAGAGGGGGTTGGGTGGGGGGGGGGGGGGGGGGTGCAAACATCCCAGAAGAGAAAGCTAGTTGCAACTGATCCAGTTGATGAACCATTTAATGCCAACTGGTAACCCTGGAAATTGAAATGGGCTAAATGATCCAGTTGATCCAGGCCAGTTATAATTCAACTGGTCTAGCTGAGCCATTAGAACCATTTGGTAAAACTTCCAACCAGTTGAACAGCAACAATACTGCAATACTGGTACGTCTGAATTTCCGATGTAAGGACATTGGTAATAAGTAGACTTACATAATTGAATTAATCGAAAAAAAATCGTATACTTGTACTTTATTGAAATTATTTTAGTTCACAGTTAATGTTTCCCTTATTCATGTTTAACTATTTATACGAAGTAGCGAAATGTCCTAATAACTGGTAATTTATATTTGTAGTATTTTCGAAATGAATTGCATATAACTAAATCATCAGTAATTAAGAAATATGCTGTAAATTCAGATAAATTGTTTAAAAAAACATAGATCTGCACGCACCCCATATTCAATATGCAAATGAATTGGTGTCAGCTGGGTCAACTCGAAATATGCCAACGCTCAGTCATCAACTGGTGCAACTGGAAATATGCACACTCCAGTTATCAACTGGTGCAATGAAAATATGCCAACAGTCAGTTATCAACTGGTGCACATAGAAATATGCCAACAGTCACGGGATTATCACCACGGAACTTAAATGGTAACTGTGAAACCATCAAGACACCCAAGAATAACTCATTTTCACACATGGAAAACACGGAATACTCGGCTTATATTAATAATCCGTTTGAGTCACGCGATCATCACCGCGGAACTGCTGGCAACTTTGACTACGATTTAAATAGGTGTTTTAAGACACCTAATCATGACTCATTTTTCACACCTAAAAGTCACGTATGCCCAGCTTAGATTAATAATCCGTTTGAGGCACGAGATCATCACCGCGGAACTTATGGCAACTTTGACTTCCATTTAAATAGGTGCTTTAATACACCTAATAATGACTAATTTTTCACACCTAAATATCACGGATTCACAGCTAAGATTAGTAATCAGTTTTAACTACGTGATCATCACCAAGAAAGTTATGGTAACTTTGAAACCATTTAAATAGGTGTTTTAAGACACCTAATAATGACTAATTTTTCACACCTGAAAGACACGTATGACAAGCTTAGATCAATAATCCGTTTGAGTCACGAGATCATCACCGCGGAACTTATGGCAACTTTGACTACCATTTAAAAAGGTGTTTTAAAACACTTAATAATTACTAATTTTCACACCTACATATCACGCTTTCACAGCTTAGATTAGTAATCAGCTTGAGCCACGTGATCATAACCAAGAAATTTATGGTAACTTTGAAACCTTTTAAAGAGGTGTGTAAGACACCTCAGAATTACTAGTTAATTATAACCAGAGATTCACGGACAGAACAATAAGACGATTAGCCGGTGTAAGTAACGAGATTATTACCATCAACCTTGGATAACCTGTGAAACCAATCAATAAAGGTGCTTACAAGACCAAATAATTACGTAATTATTGCCACCATCGGTTAACTGACAAAAAACTCGTTGCTTGGTCAAGTGGTTATTTGGTCATAAACACTTGATTTACAGAGGTAAGTGGAATCACGTTACTCCAGTCGCGTGATAAACTGGTGGTTTTAAGGTAAGATGAAAACGTGAACAGGAGTACCTTTTTTGTTTAAATGAAGGCACGTGTCGATAACGTTTAAATCTAGTTCAAAAGGCGCTATACTTTAAAATCACTTAAAATACACTCCCAAAAGAGGTTACTTTTTGGTGTTCTGTTTATTGGGATAATAGGGATCCACCAGTATATATTAAGATCGATGATATGACAATAGAAAGGAAGACTAATTCAAAGTTTTGGGGTGTAATTATAGATGAAGCTTTGACATGAAATGAGCATCTACACCACGTTACAATGAGCATTTCCAAAAGCATTGGGATAATTTCCAGGTAAAAGATTCTTCTACCCCATGCAACCTTATTCTTATTATATATTACGCCAGTACTCCCATACATAACATGTTGCAACATCGTATGGGCTAATTGCGGTTCGACTAAAATCAATACTATTTTTAAATTACAAAAAAGAGCTATCCGTATTTGTACAGGATCACATTAGTTGGCTCACACTGATCCCTTATTCTCTAAACTTAGAACACTAAAAAAAAATATTTGAATACTATTCACATAGCGGTTATTATATTCTAGTATATTAATAAACAACTTCCACCAACTTTTGATAGCATGTTTAGTTTCAATTGTTCGGTTCATTCCTACCCCACTCGCATATCTAGAAATGTCCACCTAACTAACCCCAAATTATTAATGACGCACAAATCCATTAGACACTGTGGTCCGGATATTTGGAATAATTTTCCGACAACATCAAATTTTGTCCAACCCTCTATTCCTTGAAAGCCACACTTAAATGAAATATAATACAATCATTATGTGCCAAACGCTAGTATAATAGCTTTGTCTTAAACCATTATTTAATATTTCTTTTACTCAACTGCCGTCTGCTGCACCCGCACCTGTAATTCCACCAGGCCCGGATCCAGGGGGGGTGAGCGGGCCTCGGCCCCCCCCCCCCCGCAAAAAAGAAGAAAAAAAAAGAGGAGAGAAAGGAAAAGAAAGAAGAGAAAGAAGAGAAAAGAAAAGGGGGAAGAAGGAGATCGGGGGGGCCGAAAGGGCCTTGCCTCCCAGGCTGTTGCCCCCCCTCACTGATAGGGGGGGGGGGGGGATCAAATCCAATCGTGGTTTATTTCTAATTCCATAACGGTGGATTACAAATAATGCTGCAATGACATAATTTCCGAGATTTTTCCTCACTCAGTAAATTATACTTTTTATGCGTTTGCTGGAAAATGACAAATTCCTAAATTTACAGCCAGGCAAGAAATATGATTCTTGAGATTCCTACATGTCAGGGCCCGAGGAACGGCAGGGATCGGTAGCCTCGAGCTCCCCCCCCCCCCTCCCCCACTTAAAAAAAAAAGTATATTAAAGAGAAATAAAAAAAGAAAGACAGCAAGAAAGAAAGAATACTTAACT
This sequence comes from Strongylocentrotus droebachiensis, assembly GCA_035222895.1. Taxonomy (NCBI): domain Eukaryota; kingdom Metazoa; phylum Echinodermata; class Echinoidea; order Camarodonta; family Strongylocentrotidae; genus Strongylocentrotus; species Strongylocentrotus droebachiensis. The sequence continues at coordinate 11,905 of JAVYIG010012165.1, read as the reverse complement.
GCCAGTGTCAACAAATAATGAGGCATCAAAATATGCTCATCTGACCGTGATTAAATGCCTAAAACCCCTAAGCTTCCGGGGCTCTGCCCCTGGCCACCTAGGGCCCTAAGGCGGGCCTTTAGATGCTCATCTGACGGTAATTGCCTTAAACGCCTGATTTTGGGGGGCTCCGCCCCCTGGACCCCACGCCTAATAGTGTCCTGCCAGTGTCACACACTAATATGGTATCCAAAAAATATGCTCATCTGACCTTTATTAAACGCCTAAAGATCCTGAGCTTCCGGGGCTCCACCGCCTCGACACCACCAGCTAGGGCCCTAAGCCGAGCCCCTGAATGCTTATATGACCGTAATTTATTGCTTTAAACCCCTGAGCTTCCGGGGTCGGACAAGGTATCAAAATGTGTTTATCTGACCGCAAGCGCTTAGTCAGGGGGGCGGGCGGTGGGGTGAACCTGAATTCAGACGAGGATTAAGAGTCGAGAACTATACAACGAATCGTCTTCTTTCTCTAATGATTTAATGAATCGTAAAAGCTACCGAGCTTCGCGCGGGAGGGGACAAACTGAATTCAGACGAGAATCATTTTCGATAACTGTACAACGAATTGTCTTCTTTCTCTTAAAATTTTCCCTTAAAAACTGGACCCCCCCCCCCCCCAAAAAAAAAAAAAAAATATATATATATAGGACACAAGGTAGATAAATAAAAACACCGGAGAAGTGAATAGTCCACTGACGTTTCGGGCATAGCCCTTTATAGAAGTGATTCAAGCATGAACAACAATATACAAAATCAAAAATATATAGGCGACGCTTGGTAGTCAAGATGCAAAGGCGCGTGAGAGTACGCGAAAGAAGAGAAAAGGAGATAGAGAAACGTCACAAAGCTCAAAAGTTGGACCATTGTGACGTGAGAAAATAGGAGAAAATTAGAAATATAGGGAGCGTTAGAAGAGCGTATCTCCAGGGGAGATACGCGGAAAGCAAAAGAAAAGGAAAAGAAGAGGCGCACAGAAAGAAAAATAAGCAATTGAAAAAGCATTATGACGTAATAAAGATATTAAAGTTCAACAAAGTTCATTGTGAGTTAGGGAAAGATCTGAAAGTTATTAGGGATGAACGCCACACTTGATCATAATACCAAAAGAGTTTTGTTGCTAAATCTTGTTTTTCTTTTTTCAACAAGGCCGCCATCCATTGCCAGCCTTACCGCTCACGATGGCGGTATCCTGCGTTCTGAAATTTATCTCTTTAGTTAAATGAAAAATATATACAAATATCTGTTGTACTTCTTTGTATGCTTTGTATTAGGGTTATTGTATAATATTATTAAACCTGATTTGCTATGTATGTAATACTTATGTAAAAATGTATAACCTTGTATTTGTTATTTGAACGCAGAAATAAAATCAATCAAACAAATAAACAAACAAACTGAAGCATAAACGCACCCTTTTAGTCACTGCTGTTGTTACTTTCTCAGTTAGAATCATGAACAGACATTTTTGGTAGTTTTTCAGTCACATCAGCGTCTTTGATTAGGCACTTAGATATTGGCGCTTTTTAGATACCTGGATTGGATTGGATTGGATATCACCATCACATATGTATTTCACATCTTCAGTGTGTATCATGAGACGTTTCTTTCTTAGCCTTGGACTTTGATCGTACAAATATGATCTCCAAGCAGATTAGACCTTCCGGCCACAAACAGACAGCAAATAGAGCAGTACAATCCAATGCAAGCAGATTAAATCCTTTCTTGTTGCTATGCATTGATCGATTGCTATGCATTGATTGCTATGCATTGATTGATTGCTATGCATTGTCCCATTTGCAGCCTACATCAAATTCGGAAGACTGACTTTGCAGGAATTGTGAACATGTCACGTATGTCCTTTCTG
>JAVYIG010012165.1:0-5000 GCA_035222895.1 Strongylocentrotus droebachiensis | reverse complement strand
GGTCAAGATCTTAATTTTGTTCTAAAATGATGTTCTTGACTAAAGAATCAATATCCAGCCAATTTTCAAAATTTCCCAAAACTTTGTATTACCTTTAAGAACGCAGTCATAAACTTAAACGTAATGCAAAGTTTTGGGAATTTTTGAAAATTGAATGGATAGTAGTTCTTTAAAATTGTGATATAAATATTTGGATGCCCCTGCATGTGGATGTATAAGCACTAAAACACTTTTGCTTTCGAGCAAATAGAATAATCAAAATTTACCGGTGCTCCCTGCATGGTAAATTTCAAATATTTCAAATAGCGCCATTTCATGGTAGCTGCAACCATGAAAGTTCTGATATATAATTTCCGAACGGGAATAGCAAATCAGTTTATTGTATAGTCGAGAAACATCATTTTAAAGCTAAAGTAATATCAGTCTTGAGAGGGAACTAAACAACACAAAGATTTTATTATTTACAAATTCATCACTTTAGACTCGATTTCAACCGCGACAACGATCATTGAATATTATAAAAATCGCATATGCTTCCAATATGTTCATTTGAACCAAATTTATGACCCTATACCATAACTTTGTATTACCTTTAACCTTTTCCAAATTTAGACCAAAGGGAACTCGGAAGTGTGATAGCCTTTCCCCTCTCTCTCTCTTGTTCCTCTTCTTTCTGTCTTCCCCCCCCCTCTCTTTCTGCTTGTCATGAATGTTGTCAGAGTTGTGCCCTCTGTTTTATAATCCTAGGTCATCCAGTGACTTCAATTCACATGAGAATTATAATTTGTTAACACTTTATATTCATACCATCGATATTCCTTCTCATTATTCTTATTTCATGATTAGGTGCTCACAGCGTTTCTGAATTAACCGACAAGCTACAACTCGATAGTCTAATCCAGAACCCTTGGCATATTCAAGGCACATGTGCTACCACAGGAGAGGGTTTGTCCGAGGGATTTCGGCAGCTTGCGAGGATGATCCGAGAATTCAGAATCCAGAATGGGAGATGAGCTATGTTGACTATACTGGCACGTGCAACAGATCCTATTATTTTAACAAAGCAATATTAATTACTACAAAAGGAGAAAAGACCCTTCATTGGAAGTTGAATTGAGTGGAAGTAGCCAAAACTGATTGAAAATCGATGATGAAAAGTGTTGTTTACATCACATAGCTACTATAACACTAGCGGTTCTGGAGGAGGGGGTACCTTGCGAGCCCAACCCAATCTTCAAGAACCGCGCCTGTAAAGATCGAAGGGCTGTTCACATCCGATAGATATACTGTAAAATCAACGATGTTAACTGGCTATCCAAAGAGGTACAATTCTAACTTCTTGGTTTATCTAGAACAAGACATATATATGACGTGAAGTAAATGACATGTTTAAAGGTGAAGTCTTATCACTGTTGTAAACTACAATATGAACACTGAGTGGTGAAGAAAGCAGATACGAAAGTAACCTCAAATTCCACTTTAAAAGGGATACAACGCTGAGGAAGTCCCAAACCTTGAGGTCATTGACACAGGGTGAATTTGTAATTTTGTTTTTTAATTTGAAAAAAGAGTGGCGAAAGTATGTTATGCTCTCTGAATTCTATTGGTCGTCAGGGCAGACTGTTATCATTGGTGTGAACATTGATTATGAGATATGCAAGTTTAGGAATTTTCGAGATTAAATTGAAAGAAAAAAAAATGAAATTGAATGAAATAAGTGTTAACATGGATCAGAAAACCTATAGTTTAAATTGAAATTCAAAATATGACTGCCACGGTCAATATGTAGATGTTTCAAGGTAGGCCTATACACGTGCATGATAAGCTTCTTCTTTATATTTCTGATGCTGGAGTTCAATGTACAAATTTCTGAAAGTAATTATGTTTAATTCTGATAAACAAATAAACGCGAATTACTTGTGGCCACTAATGTAGATGGTGCTATTGCTTGTTTTTCAACTACCCCCACCCCCGCCCAACTCGATAGAAGGCAATCAAATATCCGAGTGTATAGCCTGGACATTTTAAAAGATTATTACCACGATTACGGTATTTTGGTTGAATTTTAAAGGACGTTCCAACCTAGTTGTTATTCTGATTGTTTTCAAATGTCAAGTTCGGTTTTGCCCGGGGGGGGGGGGGGGGGGGTGCGTGCGCCCGTGTACGGTGCCTCAGATCCTCCACTGTGTATTGCACGACTCGGTAAATATGACATAAAATAATGTATGAGGTCTGCCAGAGATTGTCTCGTATCGATGCCCGTTGTGACATGTTGACAGATTAGAGTATCTTTCGAATGTGATTAGTCAGATTTTAAAACCAAGTTGACGGGTAGTGGGTGAAAATGAGACCATTGTGGTCGACACGAGTATGATACTGCAAGATACTTGTCATTAAATTCATTTTGTGTATGGTATGAATACATCTAAATTAATCAACTTGTAGAAGGATATGTCTGCATGTACAAACCATAACTACACGCTTTCTAAGAAAAACCACGAGAAGCAACCTTTGTTATGTTTACCGTGTAAATTATATCGTTATATATAGGTTTATGTGAGAAAAAAAATGTAAAGTGAATTAAATGTTACTTTGAATAAAACTGAAGTGAATTTGTTTCAACGTATCATGATTGAAAGGTTATTATCAATCCTTAAATCTTGTTGAAAAGGTTGAACCAAATATAGTCTTCTTCTTCTTTTGTATAATTTCCTCTGTGTAATTTGATACACGTAGCGTAATGCATCTGTAAAGTCAAATTATGTCTGAATAAGATAAAGCTATAATGGTAGCTATATTTCACATTAACTCAATGAAGATTTCAGATGCAATTTCAAATTACAAAAAAAAATGGGGATTGGGAGAGATGATTGCGTTTATAAGAAAGAGATATTAAATTAGAGACGTTTATTTACTGTGCCTTAGAAAGAGACAAAGAGTGGAAATGGTAAGACCTAGAGCAAAAAAGGAGGGAAGAGATGGGCATGAACGTGGGATGGGGAGTCGGATAAACTACATCTGTTATAATGAGAACACATTGAATAAACTAGAATTCGTACAATTCCCCCTAATGAGTTGTATATTTTATGCATTGCAAGCAAATGGAACATGGTTAAGTCCAGTGGATGAAAGTTAATATATTCCCAGTGAACTTTGTCTCGCCAAAATCTACGATTTAAAAATAAAAACCAACGTGGATCCCAGGTTTGTCAATGTTTTTCAAATTACTGCGACACGTGTCTGTGAGATTGTCCAATGGACTGACCCGCCTGACCGGACACTATCTGGTAACTATTACGGACAATTGCCCCGCACAATTACCACCGGACAATTTCCCCAGTGATAACTACCCCCAGATAACTACTCCAGCGGGCAACTACTCTCTAGTACGGACAATTCACGCCGAACGAAGTTACTCGTGAGTAAAACAGTTAATTCATTTAGTAGAGTAATTAATACTCTATACTAAATAAAATAGGATACGAGGTTCGAATACCGGTCGCAGCACAAACGTCCTTTTTTACACTCGACCAGGGTGAAGTAAATGACGGACATACTAAAGCCGGGTAATGATATTGTGGAGCGCTAGGAGTGTCATGTCAGACAGGGTTTTGGGACAATTACCCCCTGGACAATCACCCCGGCCAATTACCCCCAAGGACATTACCCCCGGCAAAAGTACCCCCCCCCCCAGGACAACCACCCCCGAGGACATTTACCCCCCGGAAAATTACCCCCTCGACAATAACTCCCCGAAAAAATTAAAACTTATTATCAGGGTGAACTTCCCCTTTAATCCCCTTCCTTAGTTGTTCTAGGGGGTAATTTTCTGGGGGGGGGGGGGGGGGTAATTGTCCTCGGGGGTAGTTTTTCCGGGGTAATTTTCCGGATTGTTTTTCCAGGTGGTAGTACGGTGACGGTCAGACAGACATGAGCGCTATACAAGAACACCTTATGCTTATTATTATTATTAATCATTTTCATTACATCTTGCCTGAAAGAGTTCTTTTCAGATTCCCAAAATATACCCTCGTGTTTCAGATTGCTCAACGCGAATAAAGGGAAAGACAAGCTAAACTTCCCATGACGTATGGCACTTATCAAGGTTATAAACCAATCAGTAACTGCAATGCACACATAACGCGGAAACAAACTGAAGGCGACACGCGTGGACAAATATGATAGCCATTATACTCGCGCAGAGTTGTGATATATCTGGAACTTCAGTGCGAGTATAAAGGGAGAGAGAGAGAGGCAGAGAGAGGGAGCGGAAGAAGATAGGAGAAAATTCTGTAATGCTGTATAGTCAAATGGGTATTGGGGTATTTAATCTAGTGAACATATTGCCGAGTTCGGAACAACAACTCAAACGAATGGTTGAGGTATAGATATAACTGTTGTTGATTAGCAGAATGGTGCCACCGAATAGAACGTGATAGATTGAAGCTGTAATGTAAACCAAGCGTTACTGGGATCATAAACAAAGTTGCCAATCAGCTTCAGGACGTTGTCTGCTGCTAAGCCGAGGGTACCGAGATACACCGTATGAATCGCCAAGCTTTCCCGACGATATATAATATACTAGCTGGTGCTGAGGGAGACAGTTCCTAGACCAGTGAGGGAGGGATCTCCTAGACCAGAACAGGACCAAAGATGGGTGGCGTGGTGACCAAGTTCACAAGTGCCTTTGGCGATTGGTCTAAGAACCCTACACGTGTGCTTATGCTTGGTCTGGATGCAGCAGGTAAGTTCTTTTTCTGTATATACCACCACGCAAAAATACCACCACACAGAAGAAAGGTCATAGGTCCTACATGGCTTCATGCACACCACTGATTTCGTCCTAATTGCTATGTTTTTATCATTAAAAATGCCTAGAGTATATAATTTAATAAACTATTTTGATATAAACACTAATCACACACGACGGGCCTATATCATGTACATATTATTATAGTTCCAGTATATTTTGCCGAAGCGGTGTTAATTTTGCACGAAGC
>JAVYIG010012164.1:0-55497 GCA_035222895.1 Strongylocentrotus droebachiensis | reverse complement strand
ACTCCAGAAATGTCTGTGCAACCGTGCCAAATCTTGTATCGAATGAGGGAGCCCCAAATACCCTATAATTTCATTGGTATAAGATAAACTTGAGTTCTGGTAAAAAAAAAAAAAAAAAAATGAATTCTCACAGAAATTAACGAAACTTACACTGAATGTTCAGATTACAAATAAATGTCATATGCCAAACAATTTTGGAAGAAAATGTATACTGGCTGAGTAATGAGCATAGAAAGATAAGGAAATCAAGGTAGTACTTGCCCCGACACCATGTGTGTTGTCCCATATACATCTTTCTGTGTAAGTGATTGTTACTTTACCAAGACTGAGCCAAATTTATGATGATTTTGATGACTCCAGAACCTTGCATTACATACCAATAGGGTCATTCCATGTCAAATCACCCAATGGTTTTAACCCGACCATTTTTGATTTTGATGAAACTTAGTGTACTTGTTGAGTGTGATCTCACAGCACCAAATCCCAAATTTTAGGTCAATCGGGTGAGGGGTTTGGGAGATACGGCCCACCAAATTTTGAGATTTTTTCAAAAATGGGGGTGGCGGGCCTACCTTTGACCCCTTGTATTTCGGGACCTAATGGGTCATTCTTCACAAAATTTGTATTGTTGGAAAGGGTATTCAATAAGGATTCCAAATCTGCCGCCATTTTGAAAATTTGTACATGTTGGGGTACTTGACCTCTTGACCTAAGATTTGACCTTGAAATTGACCTTGTGTATCACGTGACCTTGACAATATTTTTCATGAAATGTAATCTCTGACATGTTCACTAAAACATATAAAAGTTTCAGAGATATAATATTTTTTGTTTAGGAGCAATAAGGATTGAAAGTATCCATACTTAAAGATATTCACAATAAACCCTATTATAATGTATACAATACATGCAATATGCACAGTACAACATACATCTTCCACGTGCTTTTATGTTCTAGGCATATCCATTCTAAATGTCAGCAGTACTTGAATAGAAATAAAATGACAAGTTCATATAGGCCTAAAGGGTTAACAGGATGTATGGCTTTATAGGCCTCTGAGTCGGTTCTAGGATAATTACCCCCCTGGGAAAATTAACCCCAGGAAATGTTCCCCCCCCCCCCCCCCCCGAGGACAATTACCCCGAGGACTATCACACCCAGAGGACAATTAACCCCCAGAAAATTATCTCCTTAGACAATCTGTCCCCCCCCCGGACAATTATTACACCCTAGGACAATTACCCCCCGGACAATTACCCCCCCGACAATTACCCCCCCTACCCCCTATTGACCTTGAAATTGACCTTGTGGATCACGTGACCTTGACAATATTTTTCATGAAATGTAATCTCTGACATGTTCACTAAAACATATAAAAGTTTCAGAGATATAATATTTTTTGTTTAGGAGCAATAAGGATTGAAAGTATCCATACTTACAGATATTCACAATAAACCCTATTATAATGTATACAATACATGCAATATGCACAGTACAACATACATCTTCCACGTGCTTTTATGTTCTAGGCATATCCATTCTAAATGTCAGCAGTACTTGAATAGAAATAAAATGACAAGTTCATATAGGCCTAAAGGGTTAACAGATGTATGGCTTTATAGGCCTCTGAGTCGGTTCTAGGATAATTACCCCCCTGGAAAATTAACCCCCAGGAAATGTTCCCCCCCCCCCCCGAGGACAATTACCCCGAGGACTATCACACCCAGAGGACAATTAACCCCCAGAAAATTATCTCCTTAGACAATCTGTCCCCCCCCCCGGACAATTATTACACCCTAGGACAATTACCCCCCGGACAATTACCCCCCCTACCCCCTATTCGTTAAAGGGGAAGTCCATCATGATAATAAGTTGGTTTTAATCAAAGCAGATTTTTTTTTTATCCAAGGAATTATCCTTGAGGGGTAATTTTCCAGGAGGGGTATTTTTCCAGGGGGGGGGGGGGGGGTAATTGTCGTTGGGGTGCATGGGGGACAGATTGTCCTAGGAGGTAATTTTCTGGGGTTAATTGTCCTCTGGGGGCTAATTTTCCAGGGGGGTAATTATCCTAGAACCGACTCAGAGGCCTAAAGCCATACATCCTGTTAACCCTTTAGGCCTATATGAACTTGTCATTTTATTTCTATTCAAGTACTGCTGACATTTAGAATGGATATGACTAGAACAAAAAAGCATGTGGAAGATGTATGTTGTACTGTGCATATTGCATGTATTGTATACATTATAATAGGGTTTATTGTGAATATCTGTAAGTATGAATACTTTCAATCCTTATTGCTCCTAAACAAACTAGATGGAATTCGACTGCGCGCAGTCGAAAATGATGCCTCCGTCATAGAGCAATTTTACAAACCAAAACAGAAAAAAAATTTCGAATTCAAGTTCAATTGTAATCCATTGGCAGGTTCTCGGAATATCGTGATTACAAGCAATTTCTCATATACATATATGACCCTTTGATCTTTGACCTCATGACCCTAAAATCTACTCGGTTCATTGGCTCTGCAAGATGTCCTGAGTTTAATAGTTATCCATCTGTCAGTTCTAATGAGAATGTGTTCACAAGCTATTTTTCCATACATAATGAACCCATGACCTTTGACCTTATGAACCAAGAATCTACTCAGTTCATTGGCTCTGCAAGTAACATACATGACCTAATTTTGGCAGGAATCCATCAATCGGTTCTTGAGATAACGCGATCACAAGCTGTTTTTGCATACATAATTTGCGCTGTGGCCTTTGACCTTTGACCACATGACCCCTAAATCTAATCAGTTCATCGGCTCTGCAAGTAACATACATGACCTAAGTTTGGCGGAAATCCATCAATCGGTTCTTGAGATAACGCGATCACAAGCTGTTTTTGCATACTTAATGTGCGCTGTGGCCTTTGACCTTTGACCTCATGACCCCAAAATCTAATCAGTTCATTGGCTCTGCAAGTAACATACATGACGTAAGTTTGGCAGCAATCCAATCTGTTCTTGAAATAACGCGATCACGAGCTGTTTTTGCATACATAATGAGCCCTGTGACCTTTGACCTTTAACCTCGTGACCCCAAAATCTAATCAGTTCATTGGCTCTGCAAGATACATACATGACCAAAGTTTGGCAGGAATCCATCAATCAGTTCTTCAGATAACGCGATCACGAGCTGTTTTTGCATACCTAATGAGCCCTGTGACCTTTGACCTTTGACCTCGTGACCCCAAAATCTAATCAGTTCATCGGCTCTGCAAGATACATACATGACCAAAGTTTGGCAGGAATCGATCAATCGGTTCTTCAGATAATGCGATCACAAGAACGGGACGTACGTACGGACGGACAACCCAAAAATATACTGCCTCCGGCTACTTCGTAACGGAGGCATAAAAATATTATATCTCTGAAACTATTATATGTTTTAGTGAACATGTCAGAGATTACATTTCATAAAAAATATTGTCAAGATCACGTGATCCACAAGGTCAATTTCAAGGTCAAGAGGTCAAAGTATCCCAACATGTACGAATTTTCAAAATGGCGGCAGATTTGGAATCCTTATTGAATACCCTTTCCAACAATACACATTTTGTGAAGATTGACCCATTAGGTCCCGAGATACAAGGGTTCAAAGGTAGGCCTGCTACCCCCATTTTTGCAAAAATCTCAAAATTTTGTTGGCCGTATCTCCCAAACCCCTCACCCAATTGACCTAAAATTTAGGATTTGGTGCTGTGAGATCACACTCAACAAGTACACTAAGTTTCATCAAAATAAAAAATGGTCGGGTTCAGATTTTCAGATTTTTTGGGTGATTTGACATGGAATGACCCAATACTTACATGCTATATGATCAACCTTTTCTGATCCATTCCACACCTTTTCTTTCACAATGCAATCGCATTACCAGAACTCACCTTTATCTTTAACATTTTTATTTTGGGGTTCAAAAGCATGCAATAGATGCACAAAAATAAATGCTCATCTCATGCTGGTAGATCTGCGAAATTTGATGGAAAATGTTCACTAGCCGAAAATCATAAAATATGTGGTAACTCCAGAAATATCTATGCTACCTTGACAAATCTTGTATCAAATGTGGGAGCTCCAAATCCCCAATAATTTCATTGGTATATCAATAGGACTAAAGTGTGTAATATAATGATTTCCTTTAAAATACATTTTGGAGGGCAAACATTTTGGTTTAAAATTCCCATCTTTGAGTCTTATTATTTAATACCCCAATTACAGATTAGAAAATTGTGATGAATAGACAAAAGACTACTGATCATAGTTTTGCATGAGGTAATTAATATTATAAAGCGAAGATATTTATTGACTACTATGAGAGGCATCGCTGTTTCTTTAGGCTCTCGGAGATGTTACATCCTGCTATGACCCGTTTGTGTTTTCTCATCCCTCCCCAGGCGAAAGTCATCTATACTGACCCTTACAAGGGTGTGATGACGCCCCCTGTCCTTGTTGATCTGACCGGAGATGGGGTCAAGGACATCGTTATGTCCATGTTTAATTCAACCATTGTTGCGTTTAATGGTCAGAGCTATGAACAACTGTGGAACTACACCTTACCTTCTTCAGAATCATACAGGTTCGTTCACATATTATCCAGAGCTGCCATTCTCCAGAACAGAAAATCAGTAATCACAAGGCTCAAAATCAGTAATTTTGGGTATAAATCAGTCATTTCCTATGGCACACCAACACTGCACGGACGCATGATTATCTGAAGTTTTACTCACACGAAGTTGTTAAATATTGATTTTCAGGTCATCACAACACAGTATTCCATGTAAGATGGCTTCTATTAAGAGAGTACTTAATACATGTCCATCTTTCTCAGTGTGTGTTGGATGGCCGCCATACTTTACAGCACTCGCTACAATAATTTTTTTATTTTTTTTTGAAATCGTAATTTGAGACAACATTCCGTACTGATCGTTAATTTCCGTACCAATTACGGGAATTCTGTACTAGTTGGCAGCTCTGTCCGTTTACCATGCATTTTTTTAAATTCTAAAACGGGGTATAGGCAATCTAATTGCATGGTCAAATGGGTGTACTTCATTCTTTCCTACCATGCCTAATGTGCAGAAAATTCCTATCAAAAAGTCATAATGCATGGCTAGAATTTGTGAAAGCATATCGCTGGTGCACATAGATTTAAAATTAAGACACAGTGAAATGCACAAGGACACTAATGCTCACACTGTTTATTTGACTTGCATTGTGCTTTATGTCATCATGTATAGAGTTACGGTTAGAGTTATGTTTTGAATCATAGAGTTTGTAAAACATGCAAAAAGTGGGTTTCCAACACTTGCCCTGGCACCATTAGATATGTACGCAGCAGGGGCTAGGGTAGGGGGCAGTTCCCACAAATATTTTTTTTTTAATGCAATTTTTTTTTTAATAATTCATTGCATTTTACCACGGTCCCCAACATAAACAAATCCTCTGTGTGCCCATGCCTTGAGCCATAATGCTTTGTTACATTAGGGTAGGGTTTAGGGTTGCAATTTGATTGTAGGATAGGTTTTCTGGTTGAATCAGGGTTTAAATAGTTTTCAGGGTTTAGTGTTTGGTCAAGCGTTAAACTTGTTCTGCAAGGACAGACTCTATTTTGACACTTAAACACAATGTTAATAAAGCCTTTTTTTTTTTTTTTTTTTTTTTATAATTTAAAATAAAACTCAACGACATCGCATACAGTAATAACATATCAATAAAGTAAATGGATGTATACAGAACATGGTACAACACAGGACAACACAGGACAATACAACACAAAACAGCACAACACAAATGCCTCACTCTAGACAGTTACATTTGTACATATGTAAAGCTCACCCTGACATACTTCAAGGTTGTATATCATGTAAGAAAACTGAGACTGGACTCGTCAAGGAGAGGCTAAATAATGTTAATAAAGCCTTGAGACTAGCCTAAATTTGTCAGTCCATGACTGCATGTATCAGCATCAAGCAGCTATAGTCAATGCTCATATGCAATGCAGTGGACCATGCAATGTACATACTCTTACAATTTAGACATTCTATTTATAACTGACAAGGGTTTGCGTATGTGCCCGCAAACTAGGGTGAAGTTAGGAACTCATCTACACTGTGCTGTAAGAAATTGCCCACAGAGAAATTGTGTGGTGTATAACATACCTGTCACTGTATGTGAGTTGGTCTAGCAGCATGTTCACTTGGTCAGCTCTCTGTACTGTCCGCTTTGTCTACAAACTGGCTCAGACGACTCTAGATCGAAACTAAGTCACACCTGTAGAATGGTGATGTTAAAGTTTGATCCCCAGGCGTAAATAATCATATCTGATTGGTACACGTCTGTAAAAACCAAATTACACTCTAGCTGCAACTCTATCATCAATTTGTGTAGTACTCCAGCTTCACGTTTCTACAATGCATGATAATGATGTTATTGTGTGTTGTACAACGTACCTGTCACTAACTGTACCTCTTTCTATCTTTGATTCTTTCAGTACTCCAGCTGCAGGTTTTTACAACGATGATGATGTTCCTGACTTTATGGTCGTCTACAACTATGGCCCTGGCTACCCTCTCTACTACTACGTACAGGTAAATAAAAATATTGGATTTTGGGAGTCTAAAACTCACATTTTAGTGTAGAAATGTTGGGTTATCAGTCTAAAACATGCTTTATAGGGGGGTTATAGTGCCGGAAGAGTTTTTCAGATATTACATGCTAGTGCCTCAAGACTGAAGCCCACTGCAGCAAGTTTGGTGTGTAAAGTAAAGAAAGGAATGTCAGTTTTAAAAGAAGCGAACCTATACCTACATGAAAGCCTCAGTTTCCCTGACATTGCTAAGAACATCCAGAATTGTGAAACACCCTAAGATTATTCTCTTTTTTGCTATGGCCGATGTTTTAATGGTTCATTGTGTCACCTTTTGGGGGGCCACAAGTGACAAGAAAAATGCATGACTTTTCACAGCCAAATGAGACGGAGGTAACCAAGTTAAAACTGAAGTAATAATTTTGGGTCACCACACTACTGTTGCATGCCCAGTCAGTGTTTAGCAAATTTGAGAGCCACAAAATGTAAGTCTGAACAGTTAGTTCTCAGCCTGTGTGTTTATGATCTGAAAGGGACGTATGTACGGATAGTAATGTTAACTGGATCTCAAGACAGATTTGGCAATATTTCTGCAAGGGATAAAGAAACCTCTCACTCTTTAACCCTGTGGAAACGCCTCTAAAATGCAGGCCTGATAAAAACCCGATTTAAATCGGTTTCCCGATTTTTTTGATTTTTCCCGATTTTTTTTCTTCTTCCAATTAAAAAAAAAAAAAAAAAAAAAATCCAGATTTTTTTTAATTTATTTTATTTATTTTGTTTCCCTATTTTATCCTGATTTTCCCGATTCCCCCCTTATTTTCTCTATTCTTCCCTATTTTTCCCTCTTTTTTTCCCAATTTTTCCAATTTTTCCAATTTGTTCCCAATTTTCTTACTCGAAAGGGGGGAATGTTGTTAGATGCCTTTTTTTCCCCGCGAATCCTCTTCTTTTTTTTTTCTCAAGGGGGGCGTGGTTGAGGGGAAAACAAAAAAACAATTTTTTTTTAGTGCTCACTATCACCCCTGAAAATGTAGACAATGTGGTTTGCTAGCCCAGATGCAGCGGGCTGGCTAACGTTCCCCAGGTGCTGCTGTTTATCGCGGCATGAATGTTTATGCCATAGATGTTATGTTATGTTAATCCAATCGGGAGGTACCATAGTTCAAATACAAGTCCACAGGGTGTATTTTTGCATATTGGAGTTGCATCAAGGTTGATCAAAGTTAAAATGTATTTTTAAATTATTTTAATATTTATATTGATTTTGGGCGTTCTTTTATTCCTGTTCATGCCACAGTGAATGTTTGTCCAAAACAAGCCCCTCATACATGTATCTATGGAGTAATCTTACTTGAATGTTAGTGTGAATTAAAATTATATAGATATAGTTGCAATTCCTCTTTCTTTTGTGAAAGAAATCATGACATTCCGCCAAGAAACAGTGCAGTAAATGACAGTGTCTGCCACTCTACCTTTTACCCATTGTACTCCTTATATATGCATGGATGTCTTGACCTGACTACATGTTTTGTAAATAAGTGCTTTTTGCAGGAGCTGTGGATTGATCATTGTGAATGGCCCCTGAAGGCCCCTCTCAGTACATGTAAAAATAAGTAAAACATTTAGGTCATGTTTCATGAGTAGTATTAGATTCATTGATTTTCTTTCTTTTTTAATATGAGCAAAATATTTTGTTACTTCGT
This sequence comes from Strongylocentrotus droebachiensis, assembly GCA_035222895.1. Lineage (NCBI taxonomy): Eukaryota > Metazoa > Echinodermata > Echinoidea > Camarodonta > Strongylocentrotidae > Strongylocentrotus > Strongylocentrotus droebachiensis. Next base: position 47,160 of record JAVYIG010012164.1, on the reverse strand, counting down.
AGTGGTATTTAATTTTTCAACATCATAACTAATAATTTTTCAATGAACTTTTATTTGTTTAAAAAAAAAGGTTAATATCTTGGATGGAAGGAATGGACAACCTCTTCTCCAGAAAAATATCATTAGCTCAGGTTCTACAACCACTTCTCCCTTGACTGTAAGTACTGAGGGATATGGCAATGATGCATACTTCTACTGGAGACTAGGATGTGAAGGGCATGAGCAAGAGACAGAGGCATTTCATTTCAGTGGAGAAGAAGGTAACCATGCATTTTATTCATTTTTTCTTTTAAAGGCACACTGTCCTACTTGTAGCTACTTGCTTCCTCTATATAGAAAACTTCTCCAATATGTACCTGTTGGTCCCCCATGATCCTCTTTTTCTTATGTTAAATGAGAGCTGAGTTAATGAGATAGCCACCTATCACAGTGACCTCGCTGGCTCGCTGTTTGGTCTAATCCCTTCTGGCTGAAGTAGTAAGCCTCCCTTTAATAGCTATATTTGAAATTGTCCTTTTAGTAATGGGTACATAATAAGATGAACAGTGGCATACATGGTGAATTAAAAAATATTATTACCCGTATCAGACATCTGAGCTGGTCATTTACAAAACCGTATTGCCCTAGTTTTCATTAGCAGTGGGAACGGAAGGGTATATTCTTTGTATTTTCCTTGGTCTCCCTGCCCGTGTAGACTTTGCATGTAGAGACGAGTGAAAATATAGTCTCATATTGACTGCGCCGTATTTTGTCATTTTCATTGCGCATCTAATAGACCTGCGCACTTTGCGCACACTCTATTGTGACGTTATAATCACAACAAAGGCACACTGTTTGCAGTGTATCAAAAATTTCGTTAAGCACTCGCACTGCTGGTTGACAAAGTTTGTTCAGTTCTTTAAGATTGTCATGGTTGATTTATGTATTTGCTCTAGATGTCTGATTTGGATAACAATACAAATATTGACTGGCTTTGAGGGAGATACCACATATATTGCCCTCACAAGACCCATATTGCCCTCGTCTTTGACTCGGGGCAATATGAGTCTAGTTTGGGCAATATATGTGGTATCTCCCTCAAAGCCAGTCAATATTATATAATTATTTTTAAAGAATAAGTGGACATGATATCCTTGACTAGGAACTTCATGAATTAAGGAATGAATCTCTTCATCTCTATATTGTTTTCTTTATTTTTGTTTGCACCATTTCCTATTGTTGATATCTCTTTATTTGTCTCTCTTTCTCTGTATATTTAAAAAAAAAGTCTTTTCTCCTACTAACTTTTACTTCAATCTGTCTCCCTCTTTGCTGTCATTGTTTCCTTTATGGGCCAAGTTTCTGTTAAAGATCAAGGCAAAAAATCCCTGAGTCGAACCAATTTTTGTCAGGAGAGGTTCAATACAGGATTTGTGACGACGGCAACCCTACTGAATCAGCACATGGATGCTCCTGGACAGATTATCTATACTTCAGGTAATGTATGCGATATACCTTTACTATTACTTTACTCTTCTACTACTACCACTAGCACCACTACTACTACTGCCACTACTACTACCACTACTACTACTACTACTACTACTACTACTTCTACTACTACTACCACTACCACCACCACTTCTACTACTACTACTACCACTACTACTACTTCTACCACCAATACAATACAATACAATACAATGAACATTTAGGGCGCCATTCCCATAAGGCTCAGAGCGCTAACATCAAATAATATTATTGGTCTTTACTACATGTAGTAATTAAAGGCTACAATTAGATATTCCATATAAAATATTAAATTCAATTGATTAAATTAAATAATTAAACATAGAGGAGAATTCATGTAAAGAGATGAGTTTTCAGAGCCTTCTTAAAAATATTGATAGAGGCAGATTGTCTGATGGACATGGGGAGATTATTCCACCCTTTGGATGCTGCTACCGTGAAAGTCCTATCCCCGGCTTGGACACGTGTAATTGGATAATTTAGACGGAGTTTATCATTTGAAGATCTGAGATTTCTACTTGGTGTATATAAAGTTAAACAATTAGACAGGTAATTAGGAGCTAGGTGGTGCAATGATTTATAGACATATAAGAGTAACTTAAAAATGATTCGCTGTTGAATTGGAAGCCAGTGAAGGGAATTAATTAATGGTTGAGCTGAATGACTTCTACCGACCTCAAACACAAGACGTGCTGCCCAGTTTTGTAGGCGCTGGAGACTGTTTACATGTAACTTTGGAAGAGAGGAAAGAAGTCCATTACAATAATCAAGTCTAGAGAGAATTAAAGACCTTACAGCATGATGACAAGTTGATTGATCAATATATCTACGAATTCGTGATATGTTCCTTAAGTGAAAAGTGACCGTTCTACTAACATTGTTAATATGTGAATTCATACTCATATGAACATCAAAGAATACGCCCAAGTTTTCAATTGTGTCTGTAGGTTTTACGGAAATATTTCCTATGGTGAGAGTTATGTCTGGCAATTTTCTGAAATTGTGTGGTGAAGCAGCAATAAAAAACTCTGTCTTACTGTCGTTCAATTTCAACTTGTTAATGGACATCCAATTCTTTATATCACAGATGCAGTTTTGCAGTGACAACAATGCACAATCTAATTCACCACGTATTTTGGGATCAAATGAAACATATAACTGTATATCATCCGCATATACATGGTATGACACATTATGATGCTGAGTAATATCACTAACCGGGAGGGTGTAAATTGTAAAACCAACAGGACCTACTACAGAACCTTGTGGCAGACCAAACTTGGAAATGATAGGCGCAGACAATTCCCCTGCAATGTCTACTTGTGTTGACCAGCCATCGAGATAAGACTGGAACCATTTTAGGGCAGTGCCTTTGATACCAATCCTCGTTGATAAACGAGAGACTAGGATATGATGGTCGATGGTATCAAAGGCTGCTGACAAGTCTAATAATACCACAAGAATTACTTTGTTTGAGTTAAGTGAAAACATAATATCATTCTTCACCTTGATCAAAGCAGTTTCTGTGCTATGTCGGGGTCTATATGCAGACTGAAATGGGTCAGCAAGATTGTTAGCTTCAACATGCTCCATTAGTCTTGAGCAAGCTACTTTCTCAATGAGTTTTCCTACATACGTTAAATTAGACACAGGTCTATAGTTCTTAATATTATTCTTATCCATGGATGCATTTTTCAAGAGAGGTTTAATTACAGCACGATGAGCTCCTTTAGGAAAGATACCAGATGATAAGGAGATATTCACAATATTAGTGAGTACAGGTAGAAGATGATCAATATTCTCTTTCAAGAACCATGTCGGTTAGGATCTAAGCGACTAGATTTACTAGGAGATCTTGTAATGATTTTCAAAAGATCACTTTGGGAAACTGGTCTTAAGACTTCAAGCGATGGTATATCATCATTCAAAGTATTATTGAAGTCAGGCAATGGCATAACAGGAAGGTTATCAAGTTGATCACGAATGGTATCAATTTTTTCAACAAAATATTTAGAAAATTGATAACTTAGACGAGCAGCAGAATCATAGAATGGAAGATGATTTGATTTCTTGTTTAAAAGAGAGTTAATAGTGCGATAAACATCCTTGCTACTACAAGAAGCTAGTTTATCTTTGAAATAGCTTTCTTTGGCGGTTTCAGTGAGTTCACAGACATATCTCTTTTCTTTCATATACAATTCACGATCCTGATCAGATCTTGATTTCCGCCACTTTCGTTCTGCTCAACGTCGCTCTCGGCATTCGATTCTTTACAGGTCGAGTCTTAATTGTTGCTGGTGCATATGTGTCTAACAATTCTTCCATTCCAGATTCATACCATTCGAACAAAGGGTCAACATCCACATTGATTGGTTTGGATGATAACAACTCAGTGAGTTAACAAATTGATTCTTATCGATTTTACGATAGTTGCGAAGAGTTGATACAGTTTGCATAGGTATAGGTTTTGGAAGCTGCAAAGTGAAACACACAATATGATGATCAGACATACATGTTTCATCAATGTAACAATCCTTAAGCAAAGATTTATCAGATTCATCACAGCGGGTAAACACCAAGTCTAAGGTGTGCCCAAGACTATGTGTTGGGCCATTTACACATTCAGCAAAACCAGCAGCAGTTGTTGTTGAAGAGAAATGAATAACATCATTTTTAGAGGGATTATCCCAGTGGACATTAAAATCACCCAGTAAAATTAGCTTTCCTGGAAGAAGAGATACTTCATTTACAAAATCATCAAATTCACTAAGAAAATCTGCATTAGTGAATCCATTCATTGGTGATGGGGGTGGCCTTACAACTATAAAATTGACTGAGTAAGAACTATTAGTGATATGTACGCATTCGAATGTAGAGTAAACTAGATCATCATTTCGCCTAATACGCATCTTAAGTGGAGTTTTAAACAACATAGCAATTCCGCCTCCACGAGTACTAGAGTCACGAGGCTCATTTAGGAAAGTATAACCAGGAGGGGTACACTCACCTATGACAACATTATCATTTTTGTTTAGCCACGTCTCAGTTAAAATCATTACATCAGTGTCTTGTTCACAAATATAATCAACCAGATCAACTGTCTTATTTCTTATAGAATGAGCATTCCAAGGAGAACATGTTATGCCAGACTTTACATTAGGATTATATTGAGAAGGATATATCAAATTGTTCCGATTAGATCCTTGTGACCGATCTTCGTTGGTGTGTCTTGGTCTTCTTCTTCCGGATGTGACCACGGATATCGGTGAAGTTACAGTACAGAGCTGAAGTGTAACGGATATATTTGACTGTTTCTCGTGTCTGATGCTGGCTTTTCCGTAGCCACCTCGAGTCCCTCTGCGTGTTTTCTTTCGGTGAATTCCATAAGAATGAATGATGTCGCAAATATCCTGTGGAAGCTGTGCCTTGGAATGTCTCCATTTCAAAAGTTCAGCTGGGGTATACTTGATGTAACGTTGAACTTGATGAGTAGCACGATGAATGGCGGATGTGGAAGAAACACATCCATCTTGCATATGGGGCCCTGGATTTGGATGAACATCTCCGGCATGAAAAAGTTCTAACTGAAAGGAGGCAGTGCAGTTAGAGCTGTATGGTATTCTCCTTTTTAGAAAGTGCTTTCTGATGAATGTTCCGCGATGAAAAGACTGATCTTTACAATGCACAAAGTCAGTCAGAGAAGTGTATAAACAAAGTACAACAAAGACTTTGAGATGAATAGACCCCATTGTGCTCAGATTGTAATCCAGATGTTCAGGTTCATCCAGGCAAACATTTACCAACTGCAACTTGTCTAGTGGCTCCTAGGTACTATTACAGAACAAGTGGTAGCAATACAATCATATGAAATATCCAAATTACAAGTAAAAATTAACTCTTTTGGAGAGCAAGCAAAAAGCATGTGCAACATGCTAGTGCGCTCATCCACCACCACTACTACTACTTCTACCACTACTACTTCTTCCACTACCACCACTACTACTACTTCTACTACTACCACCACTACGACTACTTCTACTACTACCACCACTACTACCACTACCACCACCACTACTACTACTTCTACCACTACCACCACTACTACTACTACTACATCTACTACTACCACTACCACCACCACTACTACTACTACTTCTACTACTACTACTACTACCACTACCATCACTACTACTAATTCTACTACTACTACCACTTTTACTACTACTACTACTATCACTTCTACTACTACTAATACTATCACTTCTCGACTACTACTACTACTACTACTACTTCTACTACTAATGTTCCTTCAACCACCACTACTACTACTACTAGTACTACTCATTACTACTTCTACTACTACTACAACTCATCACTACTCATTGTCACTACTACTTCTAGTACATGTACTACTACTACTACTAATAAGTTGATTGGAATAAAAACTATTTATATTCATACTAGTTTTTTGTTTAAGTCTGCAAAGGGATATATGCCTGCAACATTTCAAGCATTAGTAATAATAATAATAATAATAATAGCCTAATAGTCCACTCCAAATTTTATTAAACCGAAACAGAAATTCTTTTTGCCCAATTGATCGTGAGCCCGGCAGCCACTGAGCAGCGCCAGATCGACGTTACTCTATCCCTTATTGTTGAATGCCAAACAAGGAAGCAACAACTCCCATTTTTTAACGTCTTTTGGTATGACGCAGCCGGGGTTCGAACCCACGACCTCCCGGTTGTGAGGCGGACGATCTACTGACTGAGCCAACACTCCGGTACTTATCAAATATTATCAACAGTTTCTTTTTGTGCTTACACTGATACAGCTGACCGCTTTGCAGATGAGCACAGATATGAAGTCAATGCTACTCGTATGGCCATGGAGTACCTGGACAAATACCCTGAAGTAATAAATATTGTACTCAACGCACAGAAAGAGCAGAACAAACAGAGAGAGGACAAGGAGCAGAAAGAAAACAATGAGCAGAAATACGACAAGGAGCAGAGAGAAAACAACGAGCAGAAAGAAAACAACGAGCAAGAAGAAGACAACGAGCAAGCAGCGATAGAATCATCCTCACCAAAGAAACAACATCAGGTAGGTTCATATTACAAGAACATCCAATGCAGGTCTACATTTTTTCTCATCTTTTCTTAATTTTACTGGTTTTCATGGTTAATTATAACATTAAAAATAACAATCATATTACAATTAAACAAACTAATCAAAATATATGTACAGAACATTAACATTTTTGTTTGCCTAATGCTACGGTCACAAAGATTTGTATGAACGATTTCCATTGTCTTCCCGAATTTCCATTGTCTGATAATCGTTCGTAGCAGTTCGTAATGGCATTTGTGACCAAGGCTTTAAACATAACTAAACTGTGGGTAAAAATACTTACTTCTTGGACTGTCTGTAATAAGGGATGTACTATACTGAAATAGCTTACTGTAAAGCCAGAAACTCTTCCAGCATGAAGTTTGTGCAAATGATTGAATCATTTAGATATACGGGAATGAGCATATAGTGTATAGCAAACCAGAAACGTTAAGAATATGAAACATTAACAAATCGTAAATGATAGACCTTTAAAAACAAGAAATCTATTTGCAATAGTAGCAACATAAATCACTAGAATGAAGAAGGACATGCAAGGAGGTTTGTCTGAAACAAAAATCTTTGCATAACATTACTTTCACAAATCTTAAAAGCAAGAAACTTGTTTGCAATCAGGGCCCTGTCTTACAAAGAGTTGCGATTGATCCAAATCAATCGCATGTTTGCAATATCCTATCTCTTCTGTACATACTTGCGATTGATATCAATCACAAATAATTTGTGATTAATATCAAATCTTTGTAAAACAGGGCCCAGAAGAACAAATGACTTAAATGTAATAGGACATATTCATAGCTTTACCATAAGACCTAAGACTCTTTGGACATTACAACTGAAATTTTCATTGCAAGAAATCCATTTTTGCAACAAAATTATAAATCCTGAATCTGGTGTGCTCACAGCATCTGCAGTACGAGATGTTCACTCTATCAGAGATGCCTACCAGTACGATTACATCTTATTTAGTACGATAATAAGAGTAAAGTACGATAATAAGAGTAAAATACGATAATACGATATCACCTCTAAAAATAAAAAATTGAACCCCAAAAAACCCCATAAAAAACGCAGAATCGCATAGAAACAAAAAAGTAAAGCCCTACAACCCCAACAAAAACTTTGCTTTACAATGTTCTCATTAAATTTGAATGATAAAGCAAACATTTAGTAGCCTGGCGGGCAGATGGGCGTTAGCTCGAATTTCAGGTAAAAAATGAAGCGTTAAGCAGAAGGGCGTCAGCACTAAATCCCCTCAAACTTTTATAAAACTGACTTATTTCTGATAAAAAAATTGTGACCGTGTTCTACTCTAATATTTCCATTAATCTTTCAAGTTTTAAACCAGTTTAAATATAAAACAAATATTTAAATGTGAATAATTTGAAACATAGTTTTTGAGTCGCTTGCGCGCTAACGCCCTTCTGCCAACCGGCCGACGATTTTACTTGACCGTACTTTAATACCAGTAAAATATTTTTCTGAAATTTTACTGGCCCAGGGCCAACGGGCCAGTAATATTTTGAATATTGGTTAGGTTAGTCTGGAGACAAATATAGTTAGAAATAAAACATAGAATCTTGTATGATATTCTGACAAATGTACAGAAACATTAGTTGTCAAGTGTGATGATGTTACTGTGAAAACAGATTACCATGATCGTGATCTTCATTACAAAAACCAGTAAAAAAATACAGAGACTTGAAGAGGAAGTTTAAAGCTGTGGGAACATCCAGAACAACTCGGAATACTAAATAGGAGCTATGGTAATTAAAAGACAAGTGAAAAATATATAGACGGAATAACCAACTTTTGCCACAGCAAATCACAACAGAGCTCCCTTAATAACCATCCCTATTACTTTCATCCTATTCAGGCTTCCAAGCTCACCACTCCATCTCCACACACCGAGACACCTACACTTGATTTCCAGAGTGAATATGATAAACTGATGGCTCGATTGTCCGCTTTATCGGACAATCTCCAGGATGAAGGTGATTCTCCCGGTGATGAAGAAGACGGATTACCTGACCAAAGGGATCCTTTGAACAAAGAGACTAACTATGAACTTAGTACTAAGAAAAGTGATGATAGGAGCTCAACAGAACTTAGAGCGAATGAAGCGACAATGGCCACTACCTTACCTCCAGATGTTGATTCCTTGCTGACTGGAGATATTGCAGGAAAGCTCAAGGATCTTGGACTCCCAGATTCTTGGTTCGGATCTCCAAAGGAAAAGAAATCAGGAGGAGAAATGGGTGATGAAAATCCTTTTGATGACCTTGATGGCCTTTCAGAGGATGAGATTGAGAACATCATCATAGACCTCCTTGGACTGGACAGTGAAGGGAAGAACGGAGGAAAGACCAAGAGCTTGCTATCCAAACGCAATGCCAGGTTCTTAGATGCAAGGTCAAGCAGGTCCAAGGATGAGCAGCACCTGAGATCACGACGTCATGCTGGGCTCCATGATGCAGGAGGGATCCAGAGACTAATCTCCACAGGAACCCTGGCTCCACCTCTTAGTCCAGTCCTGGATGACCTACCCAGCAACCCTAATAGCATCGATGTCATCTTTGCGACATATTGGTTCTATCCTAAACCCAACAGGGTGAGCTGCTTACAAGCTTTCACTTCAACCCTGTATTTGTGTATACCCAAGTACATGCATTCTTTGTTGAATGTTATGCAAAGTTTTCTTGAAGGATCAAAACACAGATTTACATAATTTTTTAATGTGTGTCTACCCTTGCCTCCAGGTAATGAGGCACATGCTACATGTATGAAACACGTAAATGGACGTACAGTATAACCTACATAGTAAAATGCTGGCAATAGTCTTGATGGCAGAAGTAGTTGTGAAATATTTTAGTCTTAAAAACAAAGATGTTTATGGAAATATCCTTGCATCGTTTGGATGAATAATATCAATAGTATTAAGTAGAGAAAATTAAGTTAGGGATTAGGAGGTGCTTGTAGTAATAGAAGTGGTAATAGTGGCTGAATTTGTGGTATCAATGCGATTGTAAACCAATAGTCCAGATGAAAATCCTTGGATCATTTCCAATTACAATTTTGTAATAACATGTTTGGCAATCTATTGTTCATGACACGGTTCCTTTTATCTTTTCTTATTCAGGTTATCACAGCTAAAGAGCAAAAATGCATTGACGATTGGATGGATAATGAAAAACAGAGAATGGATCCAAGCAGTAAGTTTGCATTTGTATGGATAGAACTCGAGTGCAATCAATTTGCAGTGCCCTTGTCTGAGCATAGACATAATTGCGCAATTGCTATAAAACCATGCACTCAATGATAGCAACATTTTCATAATGTATAGAGTGGTGAAGTGTGACGTCATCAAAAATCTATTTTTAGAATTTCTCAATTGTTTCTTCATTTTCCAAAAGAGCATTAAAAATAACGTCTGAATGTCGAAAAACAATTGAATATGTTAAGTATTGGCTGAGATATGACCATCTGAAAAAATATATTCCCTATAGGAACTCATTAGTGTTATATGCTCTGGCTCTTAACCATTAGCTCTTTCAGAAAATGAAGAAAAAATTGAGAAAATCTAAAAATAGATATTTATGACGTCACAGCTTCGGTACTCTATTATAGTGTCATAAAAATGTGAGCATCAAATATCACTTCTATAAATAGATATTTCAAGTTAAAAAACACTCTCAATAATTACAAATCAAACAGGGAAAAGACTAGTCAATGGACCCACATGTGTTTTCTAGGTCTTATTTTGAATGGAAAATGACGAAAACTCTTTGTTTGAAATCAAAACCCCCATTTGACTTTCACTCGTCCTAGAGCTAAGCCTAAAGTAAACACTAGCGCTATACAATGTAATCCCCCTGCCGAGACCTTGATGGGGTGATAGAGCGGGAGAGAGAGATCAGCATGATAGAGGGAGAGAGGAAGGGAGAAAGAGTGCTAATTTTCACAATTAAAATCGTTGTTATATCGCCAATTATGGGTCATATTGCTTCGTTTGAACTTTCATTATGGTCTTCATCTAAATTAAATGTGACTTTTGGACATGAAAATATCTTAAAAAAGTAAAATATATATTTCCTACCTCTCATTTCCTTTCAGGCAGAACCCAGTAAGAGTTTGTTTACACTATTACGTAAGATGATAAAGACTACAGCTGCCATCTCTCACGCAGAACTGCAGGGCTCTGTCCAAGTTTTAACGAGAGATACAAAAGTGGGGTCGTGATACCCCACCTGATTTACATTGGTGCCTGTGTTGCGGAATAGAGGCTCTGTCAAAGTGTTAACGAGAGAAACAAAAGTGGGGTGGGGTATAGTTTTAATGAGAGCTTTTCGTAATGTGTGTTTGTTTTTGTTTCTTCTACAGATGAGTATTACGGACTTGACCATGATGCTTACGATCATCTGGGTTCAGAACATTGTAGGAAGTTAGGTAAGACCTAGGTAGACTAATCCAAATTCATCACAAATATTTATCCTCATTTCTTCTTTTAATGTAGAATGTACAGAGTGCCAATTCCTTAAGACCATTTTAAATCCTTTTAAGTTACTATACAGATCTACAGTTGATTTGAATAAACAGGTAAGCATATATAGAGATATAAGTATGTGACTAATGTATTTGTCTGAATCTAGAATGGACCTATTTGTAAAAGTTTCTTCCCAAGATCATAAGTAGCACATTCAGGGGCAGTCAGCTCCTGTACAAATGTCTTTGAAAAAGAAAAAAAAAAAAAATTCTTGCACTTTTTTTTAATTTTTATTTCTCAAGGCTACTTTTCTCCAATTTATAATGAAAAGAGACCAAAAAGAATACATTGTTCCAACCTAATTCCCCACTACAGGAGTAACAAAGAGCTAGTAGAACAAGTCACTTTTCTTGGAATCCCCATTTTTCAATTTTGAACTCCCCCCTCAAACTTTCAAAATTGTGTTGCTGCCCCTCCCAACGATAACAAATGTGTGGATTTGGTCATTCTAAGTGTATTTTGTTATACATTACAGCTGCTTCTGTTCCAGCGCCCCCGACTGATGCGCCTACCGACCCTCTCAACATCTACCCGTTCAACCTGGATGCGGGGGAGATGACAGTCTACCGGCTCCGCCTCTCATGTGACTGCGGTCTGAAGGAGGCGCAAAGGACCAACCCAGGGGCGCGTTGTGCCAAAATCTTACCCTACCACCAGCAGGGTTGGGGTGCATACATGGGTACCTATGGAAACACCTACTTCACAGAGAGAACGAAAACAAATGGAGATGATTAAATTTAGTTATAAAGAGGCCTAAAGGACAAAAGTACACTTCCACAGATACTGCCGACAACTGACAGAAGAAAATAAAGAGATAAATATATTTGTTCATTCTTTTTTAGAGAGAGGAATTGTATAATATATAGATTTTATGGGCATTGATTAATTTGTAAAAGCATTATTATACAAAAAGAGGGTGATATTAAAGCGATTGCGTTAATGAGGTATGCATTCCAATTCCAAGGGCTATACAAACATGTAACCAGGTACTTGATTTGTTAGGGTAGAAGATATATATTTTTATCATATCCATGATGTATCAAAACAAATGTACATAGAAGTGTAGAGAATATACTGAGAGACTAGTCAAAAGTTTTGGTTGCCTTCTTTTTCCATTTAACTCATAAATATTGCAACAACAACTCCTAAACAGGCAACAAATGTACAATGAATTAGTGGGATTCTCTTGCCAGTGCGATTTGATCTCTTGATGTCGGAGTAAAAAAGTGAGACACCCACCTTTTTCTGTTAGTTTACAAACACTACTGTATATTTCATTTATCCTTTAATATAGAAAGCCAGTCAGATGCACTTCATGGCTAATAAGAATTCAAATAAATGATTGAAATTTATATTCAGATAATCAAATAAGTCTATTCATTTTATGTTAATAGGATTACAAGGAAGGTATAATACCATATATTTTAGACATAGATATAAACGAATGGATTTTTACTGATTAAGAGATAGACCTTATGTGAGAGTTCTGTTTGTAGTATCCCTACTGTCATGCTGCCATTGAGTGACAAGACAAGGATCTTGGTATTATTATATCATCATCATATCCAACAATTTAAATTAACTTGCAGAGCTCTTATTTTGTGTACCTTTTGCTACACTACACCGTCTATCAGCAAAGATTTAAAGACAGTTTCTGTCCTTAATCAAAACTATTTGAGTTAGTTTTGACTCAAGAGACCAATTGCCTTTATATATTATTTTGTATATCTAGTATGACTTAACCCAATCTCGAAATTTACCTGGCATTCTATGGGTGGATTTTAAGAAGTATGAATAATACAAAATATATCAAAAATGAGCGCATGCAACCCAGTACTACAAGCTAGAGTATTTAACTTAAAAGACACTTTTACTTTTAGAGAATATTTAAACTTGCTTTTCTCTTACAGAAGAAATATCATGAGGCAATATTTTGAACAAAGAATACCCGCATGTAGTCGAAAACAGATCAAGACTAAGACTTTCTTGTTTATAAACGTTTGATGTAATTTTTTTTTTAAATTGCCACTTGATTTGCAAGCAAACAAGAACCCTTATTTGGGTATTGTGTTTCACTATGCCTCTACCACTAAAGGTAGTGCCAAATACATTTTATTTTCTGGTTGTCTGACACCTGTGCGTCTGTCATTCCCACTTTTCATTACTGTGATAACTCAAGATTAACCAAACTTGTATCAAGTTTGAATAAGCATGCAAGGATGACGGGATTAGCTTTAGGGTGTATGAGATCAAAGGTCAAAGTTCACAGGGTCATAACAAATTGTAAATGACAATTATTAATTTTAATGTTACAGTGATAACTTAAAAAGTATTTAAACAATTCTAACCAAACTTTAAGTTGAAGTATGAATGAGTAGGCAAGGATGTACTTCTTAGATTGTGGGTGTATGAGGTTTAAGGTCAAAGGTCACAGGGTCATAACAGTGTTAAAAATTCCAGAAAATATGTTTTACTGTTTTACGATTTGCGATTAAACTCAGCGTTTTAGTGATTGCCCGGAAGTTTGTTATCCTCCAACTTGGAATGGTCAGCAAGAGGACATTAAAACTGTGACCTGTTCGCATTTTATCAAAGACCAGGGGGGGGGGGGGGCGTTACACAAAACTTGTCATCAGTAACAAATGACAGTTCTTTTTATAATCTACTGAAATCCTTGCTTTTGATTGGTTGTCAACAGATTTGTCACTGATTTTGTCATTTGTCATTAAAACAAGGCTTTGTGAAAGGGGTCCCAGAGGTTACATTGACAGCTATTGCTTTCAGGAGATTAACTTGCTTACCGAAGATCCTAGAGATATATATTCTGTATTGAGATCAAAAGTTTAATTCTCAAATGTATTATTCTTATTGTTATCCCCATATACAGCATTGCCAATGTGTTACAATAACAGTACTTTCCATGTAGTGTCCATGCATATTATTACTGGACACTGTAGGCATTGAAATTGATTCAGCCATGTGCTCTTTAGAGATGACTATATGAGTGAGGCAAATGTTTGTGCTCTTAATGAAATTAGGAAGAACAGGGGTCGCAATGTCAAGCATAAAACACTTAGCTGTGTGTAGAAAGCGATAGAAGGGTTGCGTGTTTCAACTTTTTGAATTTTTTTGCAGGTCGAATTAGTTTTGCAGAGGCACATCAATCGGTGTAATATCATGAAATTCTATCTGATAAAGAATAATTGTGTATTATTTATTTATTTTCGTATTATTTTTGTATATTTTGTTCTGTTCATCTATTGTCATGCAATAACACAGGGTGGGTAGGAACACTGGGGTTAATAAAGTGTAAATTTATTAAGACAATATTTATTCTTTGGAATTGTTCAGATTCTTTCCATTTCCTTTACTCATGAACAAGTTGACATGATGTTTATTTATTTTCAGTGTAGCTTGTCACAAATAAATGAATTCTCTGGTCACATAACGGGAAAAAATGTAACAGTAAAATGTCTACTCTTGTATTGGGAAATAACAAATTATTGTTAAAGGGAAAGTCCACCCCAGGATTTTTTTTAGCTGACGATATAGACCTAATAATACCATGAAGAATGATACAAGTCTCATTAAAATCCATGATCACATAACGAAGATATATCGACTTTTTTATCGAAAATCAGCCGCCCCCCAAATGCAAATGCGTTACATGGGCATGAAACGATTGTGACGTATGTTGCGAGCTGCCTTCTTATTTCGGAGACATTCACTTTCGCTTTCACTTTCATTCATGATTCGTCGTGTCAGTGCGATAACAGTGTACCGCGAGCGAAAGTGAATGTCACCGAAATAAGAAGGCAGCTCGCAACATACGTCATAATTTCGATACTATCGGTTATTTTTTGGCGATCGTTTTTTGCCCATGTAACGCATTTGCATTTGGGGGGCGGCTGATTTTCGATAAAAAAGTCGATATATCTTCGTTATGTGATCATGGATTTTAATGAGACTTGTATCATTCTTCATGGTATTATTAGGTCTATATCGTCAGCTAAAAAAAATCCTGGGGTGGACTTTCCCTTTAACAATAATATCAAATGTTGTTCCTATTCACCCTGGTGTTCCTTTCCTACTTGTTTTACATTATGAACAATTTATATATTCATGATCAGATTTTTATTTGGTATGCAAGATAAGAAATTCTAGTTTTAAAATGCTGTTGCTTAGTTATACATGAAATGGTTATTGTATCCTATCTTGAGAAACAACAATAAATGCTGGTGGAAATAAAGATAATGTCATTCTACTGTACGGCTCCACCAGTGGGATAATGATAAATTGGTCTTTTCTCATGGGATCGCAGTTTTAAAATGTGATGAATATGTTACGTAGCTTAGAGAAATATAATGGCATGAAGGACATGTCAGGGACCTGTCCTATAATGAGTTGGTGTTAATCGCAGCCTACTAGCAAATTATATATATCGCAATTATGTTCATAAGAAATAGGAGACTGCTAACTATGAATCAATCGCAATTCTTTATAAGATCGGGCCCCTGAGTGCAGAATTAAATTATTGTTGGTGATGTTTGTCAAGTTGATCAAAAGTTCGTTTTGACATACCTTAGATGGTAAATGCATTTACCAGCTCCATATCCTAACGATGGCGGTTTTATCTCAGCGTGATAGAATCATGATAATTAACAATTATGCCGTTTGTGTTCCGGGCGCGGTTTTTAGTGCCACTACATTTAGCTAAGCTACCTTTAGTTAGTAAAATCTTCTTGTATTGATAGTCCGGTAAAATTGACTCAGATTGACATTTTTTTAATGTATGAACAAAACAAAAAAACATTTCCATCACTAAAGGGTAAATAGTTCTATCGTTAGAGTCATGTCTTGTTTCAAAATAAAGGTGTCTTTTTCACGGTACACATAAAGTTTCTTTTCATTTAATTTATTTTCCATTAAAATTCAAAGTAAAATACATAACAAATTAACAGCAAATCGGAAGGACCCCAAGAAAAGCAAAGCTTGTGAGAATGGGGCCCTGTACAAAAATAAACATACAAGCAAATTATTATAACAAATATTGTAAAACTTATCAAAACAAACATACACCCACCCTCATTCATTCACATGCACACAGACACACCAACACACACCGCAGGCAGAACATTATACAGAAAAAAATCATCTACTCAGTGCACATCATTTGTTTAAACAAGAACTGTTTACATGAATATTTAAACTTTGTAAGGGTTGAACTACTTTTTAAATTATAAGGTAAGGAATTCCAATCATGTATACCCTGGAATCTTAAAGTATGTTGGGTCAAAGAAGTACGTACAAAGGGGTAATGATAGTTTGATTTATTTCTGGTTTCGTAAGAATGGTAAAAATAATTTGTTTTAAACATGTTATTAAATATTGATGGGAGCTCTTGTTTATGAAAATTGGACATGAAGACTAAATTGTTTAATTTTATGAGGTCAAAGACTGGCAAACATTTCAAATCATAAAGTTACGTTTAGTTCACACAAATGTACACAAAAATATAACCAATATAAAATTCCACAACAATAGTTAGCTCGAATACAAAGCAATGGAGCTCAAGATGACTGTTTGACTAGCACTGTTTCGTTTTTATTGTATTAGATAGAGGCTGAGTGACATATACATGTATACAGTACTAATATTATATTCCTTGATTTTACAGCATTTTATTTGCAATATTTTGTTTGCGGTATGTAAAGTTGGAAGCATGGCATATTAGTATAACAGTATATATTGGTTTAATTTGGTTTAGCTCATTTTGCAAACATCTCTGTTGATTGTTAATAAGACAAACTGTGTAAACAATGAATTTTACTTCTGGTGCCTGAGAATTTGCCATTCGAAAGAGGGTTAATGAAGTATATTATAGAGGTGTTGGGTCTACTGGATACTTCCCTAGAATGTTGAACACATTGTTCAGGGTTCGAGTCCTTTGGTAAGACATATATAGATCTACATTTGCCACTCTCGACTCAAGTGAAGAGCTCCGTCGGTAGAGCAGTGGTCTCGTAATCCGGTGACCCGGGTTTGAAACCAAGGCGATGCGCTAGTGCCCTTTGGTAAGGCATTAATCCGCATTACCTCGTCTCTCGGAGAGGACCTAAAGCCGTCGGCCGTCCTGTTGCTTACTTACAAGCATTTATGCTTTCTTAGCAGTCAGGTAAAATAACCACTACCACCACCAAAATGGGTACTTGGCATGAATTAATTCCTTGAAATGCTAAAGCGCCATAATGCCGGCCACGCTGAAATGGAGGTAATAATTGTGGAGCACCAGGGCCCCCATTTCACAAAACTTGTCATCAGTGACAAATAACAGTTTTTGTTATTAGCTACTGAAATCCTTGCTTCTGATTGGGTATCAGCAGATTGTCATTGTTATTGAAAAAGGGCTTTGTGAAACGGGTCCCAGGAGTGTCAAGTTTTAAAGACATGAGCGCTTTACAAGAACCCACTTTTATAACCATTATCTTCATAAAAGTTTCGGATGTAGATCATTTATTGTAATCGTTTCTCTTCAAACCTCAGTTATTGTTTTTGTCATTTTAATTCTAAGATGTATATTGAATCCATATATTGATGAAATAAATACCGCCAATCTAAATAAACTTAATTTGTACATGTGCATTGTATCTTCATTAATTAAAGTGCAACAATTAGTAATAGTTGAAAGCTGTTTATATTTCATCCAACACAAATGCAGGAAAAGTGCAGTTTGTCCTTGGCAAGATGCAAATAATGAACGGACAATTTCAATTAAATCCTCACTGCACTACCTATAGCTACTTGCGCCCTCTATATCACAAACAATGCTTATCGGTGCCTGATGGTCCCCCATGATCCCCTTTTTCTAATGTTAATTGAGAGCCGATTTGATAAGATAACCACCTGTCAGTGACCTTGCAGGTTGAACAAATGTTTGCAGTTATAAATAACTTAATTTAAAATATGATGGCTTGACAGCTGATGAGCCGCTAACATTGTGGAAACGCATTAAAAAAAAATATTATTAAATGACAAACCTCTTAAAGAAATCAGAGAAGCAGAACAGTAGGATTTTCAATGAAATCAGACCCCCAAAATAAGATATATACTTTTGAATGGAATTATACTCAACGTTTCAATACTCAAAGGAACTATATGATTTTATTCATATTATTACTCATGAGGGTCTTTTCTCTTTCAGAGAAACTATGGTAATACGCTATCCATAAAATGTCTTGAATAGTGCCCCAAGAGAGAAGGTACTTATGAGAAAAACAGAATTTGTCACGTGTTTGTACATGAAAAATAGGAGAGATGTCCTCATACGTCACAATCCGGTAAACAAATTGCCAATTTGAGATTCGGATAGATTTACAGATTTTATACTTCATGCATTCAAAGCTCTCTTATATTGGTCTGATTTAATTCAAACTTTATACTTGAGTTTCAAACTTGTGTTTGTCAAATAACTTTCTTTCATACAAATGTATTTTTTACAAAGGTTGAATTACCCGTTAATTTATCAATGTATTAATAATAAAAACAAAGCTCCAGTGTATCTCGACTCTCTCATCGTACCCTACCAATCTGCTCGTCCTGGCCTTCGCTCTTCTACTGACAGCACCCTGCTACACGTTCCTCGAACATATACCAAAGCTGGCGACATTGCTTTTCAGGTATGTGCTCCTCGAATCTGGAATGAACTTCCACGACTTATTCGTACATCACCTTCGCTGGATGTCTTCCGACCATTTCTCAACACTCTCCTCTTTGACCATGACCAACGATAGCTTCTTTGATAAATGTTATGTCAATTAAGCGCTGTTTAACAACAGGTAGTTTGTAAGAGCGCTTTATGAATGACTAGAGTATTGTATTGTATAAAGCAATCAAATCTAAAAGACAATGCCAACTCGAGCGATTGTCTTCATCGCTAACATTGTCCCTCATATTCGAAATAGGTGTTGGTTCATCTATTCCTGATGTAAAACCCTTGTCCATTGTAGCAGCCTCACTCGCTGTAAGTATTTGAGGTCCCAACGTCCCATATTCCTCCCTGTACTGACCAATATCTTTCTGCTCTTCTAGCTTTTTGCATTCAGTATTGTATTTTTCCTGAACTTCAGAAATTTGTGCCTCTTGACTAGCAATCGTTTCAGCAAGTTTTTCAAGCTCTTCTTTAATTTGGTCCAGATGTATTTGGAAGGCCTTTTCCTGCTCTTTAATCTTCTCTGTTGCTTCATATACTTCCTTCTTGATAGCCTGCAGTGTTGTTCGTTCATCCTCTTTGGCTGAACTAAGTTGAGACTTTTCCTTCTCGAGTTGCGTAATATTGCCTTTCAACACTCTGATTCTACTACGACATTCAGACATTTCCTCTTCTAATTCTCTAATTCCTGATCTAAACTGTTCCTTCAAAGCAACAACTTGTTTGAGTTCCAGTTCCATCTTATCTTTTACCGAAAGCGTTTCAGTCTTGGGGTGATGCCTTTCGGAAGATTGCCCTTGGACTCGGGGAAGAATGCACACTATGTGAACTTCCCCGTCTGCGCAGGATGAGGATATATCCAGTATTTCGTTCAGGCATACATCATCAACCGCCCCTTGCACAGCAACCAAAACTGGCTCCGTTTGAGCTTTTTCTGATAAAAAAAAAAGGAACAAGAAAGAGTCATACACTTGAAATTTTGTGGAACCAGTACCCTCAGAAACCAGTACCTTCAAACGCAATTTACAGAAGAAGTGGTAGTAGTACAACAACAACTTGAATAAGAACAACAAAGATAATAATAATGGTAATAATAATGATGTTATATACCGAAAACAACAATTATAATTACAATAACAATTAAAATAATAGAATGATGATAAAAAGAATACAAATAATAGGACTATAAACGCTATTTGATTTTAAACCAGTAGTGAATGGGTATTTGGGACATGTCTTTACTTTTTTGAGTTATATTCAAAGGAATCATTTTTTCATGCAAGATAAACTAATGTCCGTTGGTAAGAGTTGGAAACAAAATCTTGTTATTCAATAATATGATTTCATCCACTCCTCAGGGGGGTTCGGGTAAATCCTTAGCCGTAGCTATTTTCTCTCAAGTTTAAAATTCTAGTAACCTTTGAGATAATACTAAACTAATAATACTAAAATGTACGAAAAGTACATGAACATGTTTATAGAAAGTAATTATAAGTGTTATACTAACCATTCACGATGTCTTTCAGCTCTTCTAAAGTGTCGTCATTAAATTCTGTTGGGATCTTGTCCCTGTGTGATAAACATGAAAAATAAAGAGGACAATTAATACATTCAAATTATTGATGGCAACATATGAGTATATTTAGACTAGTTTGTGAACTAACTTAACATTTCTAAAATAACGAGGAGTCAAATGCTCTTAAATTCCGGTTGTTAGTATTTGTATCATTCTTTATAACCTAAATCAGGAAGACGATGTGAGTTTATTTCATAATTAGTTTATAATTCATAACAAAAATAGTGATAATACTACTACTAATAATGATAATAACAATGATAATACTAAAAATAAAGATATACCATACTTAAATAGGGCTTAATTTTATCAGAAACATTTCGGCTACGCGCTGTAATGGAGGGAAGTAAAGAAAATATATATATTTCAAATCATCACTTTATTGATTAAACTTGCACAACAAAGGAGACATAAGAGCCCAGGACAAAACTAAATTATTGGTAGAGGCAGGGCTTTTAAAAACAGACATTGGACAAAAATACAGCATTATAAAAGAACTTAAACAAAAGGAGTGAGATACGCTCATAAGTTAAAAATTGTTTCCATCAAGAAGTGATGACGTATTACCTGTAAATGAAGATGGCAGAACGCATGCAGGCTGAAGAATCGTACTCGGGGTCGGTTCTCGAAGGGTCGGTTCCTGAATTGTCGCTGGTAATATGCTGCCATCCATCTTTGGATTTAAATACAATGAAATTAATGTTAGTAATAGTGGCCGGGTTTCTTGGAGTGAGTCCAGACACGTTGTGTATCCGGACAGGATGTAAGACAGCAATTTGAAGATGTGTGGAGGCACAAGTTTACAAACTATTCTAACATTCACGTTGGACAATATTATAAAGGAAAAATATTGATGATGGTTGGTGCTATTTGATGAATATTGTTCGTTAAGTCCGAAGCAAAAACAGAGAGCTTTGTGGTTGTTAAATGTCCGGACAACCCTCCCCTCCCCCCTCCATCATACATGACGTACATTGTAATGTTACACTTGAACCCCCCCCCCCCCCCCCCCCTCTCCACCCCCGGCGCGCTTCACTCTACAATCGTGTATGATTGGTTCTTCATATTCTGAAGCTAAATTCTAAAGATAATGAAAATGATAATGGGTGGTATTCTCATAAGTTAAGCTGAGACCAGGTCCAGACTAAACTAGAATTTTAGTTCACAGAGTCTATGGAATGCTAGGTTTCATCTTCCTCCTTCAATATTCATGACAAAGATAATCTACCAAAGACTTTGTTGAAATTCAGGTCATACTCAAATTATCTTGTTCTTCCCATTTCAATGCAAAATTAATTTTTTGGACACTTTTCATTGAAGGATTAAAATAATCTGTACAGGGTAAATGAGTTGGCAACAGGCACTCCATAAAAGTGTGGACTTAACTTAGCACGCGCTAACTTAGTACGCGCTACCGGAATACCACCCATCGATAATAATAATAATCTGGACTTAAATAGCATTAAATACGAAATACCGTCTCGTAGCGCTGTAAAAATAATATTTCCCGGGTCATCGGATTCATTCAGGCACAATGTGCATCATCTCCACTCCCTGGGAAGTATTCCTACCATATGGTCACCGTGAGGCCATTATGGCAATTACTAACGCAAAGAATTTCGTCATCCTATCAGATCCCCATTTCTCTCCAGGGTATGGGAGGAAAATGTAGTTTGATGCCTTGTCAAATGAAATTATTGATGTATCGGGGATTGAACCAACGCTATTTGCATTTCAAGTCAAGCGTTTGAACCACTCGACTACAACACCTCTAGACTTGCACAAAAGAGGAAATTTAGCCAATTTACCTTGTGTTTGTTCAAAGCATAAACAGTGGATCATATTTTGCATCGCCTCTGTCCTTAGCGTCTGCAAAAGAGAATCCCGAGTACACGCTTGAGCACACATGATGAAGTCAATACTAGGCATATCAAGACTCCATCTGTCCCCGCTGTAAGTCACCTTTGTGGCTGTGATGTGTTCAACCTGAGGATGTCTTTGGCTCTCTTGAAGACTTTCTTCAGTCTTGGCTGGGAGCTTTGGCCACCCTGCAGCTGGTTTAGGACTCTCCTGCACCTTAGCCAAGAAGAGGTTCACCATGGATGTCACATCCTCATCATGAAGACTCTTGCAGAGCTTTACCCACGAGGAGCATCGCAAGGTGGTTGGCTGCCTGTTGGTAAAACTCTCTATTGAAGCTTCAGGATCCGATAGGCCATGCACCAAGACTCCGATACGAGAAGGACCTAAATAAAACGAGAACGGGCAATGAAATAAATAGAACTAATTATTGTTAACCATTTATATTCCATTTTAGCAACAGTACGTGTCCCCTTTCCATCGAGTGGTGACAGCTATGAAGGGAAATGAAGAAAGGTAAGAAAACAGAACCAGGTCCTGCATGCATTTAGAATATGTTCTAAACTTCTAAGATTACTTAGCAACGGGATTATTAGTAAGGTAATCCCTAAATTGAAGAAAAAAAATCGTATATTACTTGTCATGATTAGTTTGACATCGGGGTGAAATTCACATTAGTCAGCTACAAATTCCATACTTGCATTCATTTAGTACATGTGTAGATAATTGTACAGCGCATTTAAACATATATTTGGAAATGCGATACATAAAAACATTATCTTTATGTGAGTAGCATAATCATTTCGAAGAAAATCTTACACCACTATGGCATCAATATCGACTTCTAAATATGTGGGCAATTCCACGGAACATGCGGCTCACTAGCACCAAAAAAGAGAGAGAAAAATACTACATCTCCCAAAATACGTATGCGATTTTGGTAAATGTACTGTAGTATCAAACAAAAGAGCTCAATAAAGGTCCCTTTGATTTGATTTTTTTGATAAGATATACAAATTACCGACACCGTTTACTTTTTTCGAGACAGTGATGAAAGTACATGTTTACCCTTCAATTTACCAAAAAATCATCAATTTCGACGATTTAAAAAAATATATATTTTCCTCCCAAATTCTTCGTTCACCAATACCCCCTTCTTTCGACGAGGATGTACTTACCGAATTCTTTGCTAAGGCGTGGAAGGAACTCGTCATACTGGGCATCCTGCACATCAGTAATGGACAATCTTCCCCTGGCAATTGAATGAATCAAGATCACCGCATCATACTGACAGAATACACGACTTTCTCTTACAGCATCAGTTGCAATACAAACAAAGGCTACCTTAACATTGCCATGATTTTCCAAGTTTGAAATGAATTCTTCATACTCGCTTCGGGACGAAGACATAGAACATACAACCAATGAAATCGGGTCGTCCATTTTCTTTTAACAGTCCACCTTTAATGTAACTGCTCTAAAGTCGCTGCCACACGTTTATATATCCCAACAGAGAGGAAGTGAAACGGAAAGTAGGCGTGTTGACTTTCCTAAAATGGGCAGGAATATGCAATAAAGCAGATCACGAGACAGTGATGATGAAATTTGTAATTCGTAGAAAGTTCTAGCAGTTTTATTGCGTAATCATATTCCATATGTTCTCTGTATATAAATACAGTCGCATGATTCATTTAAATATAACATAGTATACTCGGCGAAGATCATTTGTGAGCAAGGATTGAATAAAATGGCAACTTCAATCGAAGATGCCCGTAGCCGGGTGGATGCTATCTGCGACCAGGAAAATAAAACCACGGTCATGTTCGTCGGAGCTCCCGGAGCTGGGAAGTCGTCCTTAATCAACTCCTTGATCAACATCATCGACTACGAAAAGGTTTCTAGGCAGAAGGGTATCAACAGGTACATCCCCACCGCCCCTTCGGACATGATGGGTGGACACACCCTTATGCGGGAGCAGGTGGAATTGACTGATGCTCTGACCATTGTGGATAATCGTGGGTGGCACGACTGGGAGAAAGAAGTGGCTCTGAAAGAGCTAGTCGCTCAAATAAGTAAGGTTACATTAGTATTGCTTATCGTAGTGATGATGATAGTGACAGTAAGAGTAATGATGATGATGATGACCATGATTATTATGATGATAGTAAACGTTAGTATTAGTAGTAGGAGCAGTAGCAGTAGTAGTAGTAGTAGTGACGATGATTGTGATGATATTAATGATGATAATAGTAATGATAATGATAATGATAATGTTAATGATCATGATAATAACGATAAAGATAAATAATTATGATTATAATAATACTTTTAGTAATATTGATACGACTACAACTACTACTGCTAGGCCTACTTTTACTGACAATACTAATAACAATAATAATTTTGAAATAAAGGTATAATATTACTGAGAATTGGTTTAGTAATGATGATAACAATGATGATAATGAAGGCAATAAACATTATAACAATTACAAATGTTATGATGATGCATCATTTGAATGGAATTAAACCAACCATTTGCAAACAGTCCCTTTATTGTGTGTTTTTTAAAAGCCTGGTCGATTGTCATATTTTTTTTAAGAATTAAGATCAGTTTGATATATCTGAATAATTATTTTTCTTCCAGACGCTCGACGGGCCTTCGTTGATGATGTAGATTGGGAACATGGAGAAGAGGAAGAAGACATCCTGGAAATTCCTCTAGTTATTGCCGATAAAATAAGCTGTGTAACCATCGTTATCAAGTGAGTCTCCCCCACAAACTTCATCTATTTGTGTTTAATTTGCTTTTAAAGCCATATTCCTTGATTCCTCTGTCTGCGAAGTTGGAATTAGGTATTGGGTTACGCACTGTTGCCAAGTTGACTATGAGATGGCGCTGTGCAATAAACAGTATCAGAGCCATCTATACACAAAGTCTGGCCAACTCGGTTCGAGTTGGACACAATATGGCGATTACTGCTTTGATGGGCAAGCACAAAACAAAATAATATACGCCATGTTGTGACCAAGTGAAACCAAGTTGGCCAAGCTCTGTAAATAGATGGCTCTGAACAGTATACGCAAGGGCAGAAAGTTCATTAGTTCAGTATCGCTTTAATAACTACAATAAATCCCTGTTTCTTACGCCATGCATATTTCGTCTTTGACACAGATTTATACCAATCTTGAGTGATCTTGTCTTTTTAATCCAAAAGGATTACAAAATATATGCACTTGTCACGAAAAAGAATCGATAAAAAACGGGCACTTATACGTGAGAATATTTTATTGTGAAATCGGTTTTGAAATGAAGTTTCAACCCCTAAGGCTATTGAAAGTCGTTTTTTAAAAGGGATGTCTCAGAAATGCAGAATTTAATTTCTTAAGACATGTATTGAATGTAATGTATGAAATAATGCATTACTGTATGAAATCAACTAACACATGTTTAAACAGCGTCATGAAATGTGAATTGCCGAGCTAATTAATTATGTACTCAACGCTTTTTAAGCATATTAGCTACATTTTATATCCTTTTGTTGGATTTTTGTTGATTTTTAGACAACGTGGGCAAAATTTCACTGTTTCTCGCTAGCTCATTTTGAATCCTCAGTTTGCAAGTTGCTATTTTCATATCTTAAGAATGTTGACTTTACTTACTCCATCATGTTTAGGACCCATCTATCTGCTATGCGAGCGGTGATTACAATTTACCATCCATTTTCGAGGAGCAAAACAAAATGATGATGAATATGGTGTATGATAGTCATCCATGTACGAAGCAATATTTTAGAAGCTCTTTAATTAAAGGTAAAGACCAGTATTGGAAATGCCCCAATTTCAAAAAATGAAATGGAAGCTCTTATTACCAATCATGTGAAAGAATATGTTTTGACTAATACATGATGATAACAATTTTGCCGGGAAACCGCCTACTAATTGATATGTTTGGTAAATTAGTTTATCTACATGGTCTGTGAGAGATAAACGCACGTGTCGCGCACGTGTGCGTATAGTCCCATATACATCTTTCTGTGTACAGTGCTTGTAACTTTACGAAGACTGGGCCAAATTTCTTATCATTTTGATGATTCCAAAACCTTGCAGTACACACCAATACTTATATGCTAGATGATCAACTTTTTCTGATCGATTCCACAACGTTTCTTTCACAATGCAATCGCATGACCATAATTGGTCTTTACCTTTAATAACTAATAATTGTAGAAGGTAAACTTTGTTTTCTCGTCGTACCCCTTGTCTTCTTCCACTCTCTCTCTCTCTCTCTCTCTATCTCTCTCTCTCTCTATCTCTCTCTCTCTCTCTATCTTCCCTCTCTTTCTCTCTTTCTCTCTCTCTCTATCTCTCTCTATCTCTCTCTCTATCTCTCTCTCTCTCTCTATCTCTCTCTCTCCATCTCTCTCTCTCTCTATCTTCCCCCTCTTTCTCTTTCTCTCTCTCTCTCTCTCTCTCTCTCTCTCTATATATATATATATCTCTATCTCTCTCTCTCTCTCTCTCTATCTTCCCCCTCTTTCTCTTTCTCTCTCTCTCTCTCTATCTCTCTATCTCTCTCTCTCTCTCTATCTATCTCCCCCTCTTTATCTTACTCTCTCGCTGAAGTGGTGAAGGTGGTGAAGGTAGCCTCGGTGCACTCAAAGGCATGCAGAATCTGGTCAAGACGTGTAATAAAGAGACTGGTAAGACTACATGTAGTTTCTGGAGTACTTTTGTGAGAAAAAGATGCGAACAGTCTGAGAATGAATCAGTGATTATATGTTTAACTTGTCTATGAATTTGATTATGTTATAGGCCTAGATAAATTTGAATGTGGCTGTATTACAGTTAGGTTTGGTAGATTAATACTTGCTGTTACCCCTCCCCCCCCCCCCCCCCCCCCCCAACTAGATAATTACTAGTAATGTCCTATACATTACCAGTGACTTGATTTAAGTTACTTGTAACCATTTATATTAATTAACTCTGTTTTATGTATTTTTCTTTTGTTGTCTTGTATCATATGTAGATGTTCTTTTGGGGGTTTGTGTTTCGTTTCCTTTCATGTCTGTGTTATTATCATCTACAATTATTGTTTATGTTATAATTTGTTTACAGCTCCCTCTTAGTGGGACTGCCCTGCTCAATAAATAAAATATAAATGAACGAAAATCATCCGACGACGATGGAAAACGCCATGAAATCCAACAACCCCAAAGATAAAGCAAATAATTGAATACATTGATAGATAATTGAATTCATAATGAATGAATGACTAAATAAATAAGTAAATGAATGAATGACTAAATAAATAAGTAAATGAATGAATGAGTAAATAAATGAATAAATAGACAAATACAGAAAGAATATATATGAAGCCGACCAGCTGCCCCCGAAAAAAGAAAGTTTTCATGTGAATGTATCTGTCCTATCGTAATTTACCCGTTGTCGGAAAGAATATTTACAAGAAATATATGTTTTTATTAATAACAAAGCTACTTATTTGTATCAAACTGGCATTAAGTTTTTTGTTTTTTTTTCGTTATTGTTTGTGTTATTAATCAGGTCGCAAGCCATCGGTCGTTGTCACTCATAAAGATAAGATGACTAAGGATCAGATTGAGAAGATAAAGTCTATGCTGGAGAGAGAACATGGGATTGGCAGAGAAAGAGTGTTCGTCATCCAAAACAAAACGGATGTTGATACCTGTCTTGAAGCTGGCTCAAAAGCAAGTCTTCTCGATTTCCTTGATCGCTGCATTGCTGATGGTAAAGCCGGGGGTAGCTTCCATAACCAGAAAGAAAAGAGACACGAGATCCGAGTACAGTATAAGAAGAAGGTCGATGCGCATAAGGCCGCAGAAAGAAAGAAGCGACATGCCGAAGCGCTAGAAGTAGCTGGGCAAGAATTAGAGCTCGTAAAATCCGTACAAGAGAAAATGAGGCTTGAAATAGTGACAAATAACGAGAAAGCGTTGGTCGATATTGAGGAGGCTATGAAGAATGATGAGCGAAAGCATTTGCAGATTATGCAAAAGGAGGAAGAAAAGAATTATGCGGCTTTACAAAAGCTTGAGAAAGAAAATGAGCTCAAGCTCATGAAATATGCTGCCGAAATGGAAGCGCAAGAAATTGCTAAAGTGGTTGAGAGAGTGGCTAAAAAGGGGGGCGGACCGTTCATGCATGTACAAATGAAAAGAAAATGAGAACACTTCCCTAAAAATCTAAAGTCTTGCAAAGAATATAAATTGTGCTACAATTTCAAATTTCAATCTTGTTTTTCTTTTTCCTCGAAAGGTTTGATTTTGGGAATCGCCTGAGTCGAGGAATGCTATTGTTTTATGTTAATTTTCAGTACTTGTACGAAAAAGATAGTGCCTATTTTTGTGAATGAATAACAACTTCCCAAATGTTTCATTTTCATTTTTTGGAAGAAAATGGCACTAAAACAAATTGTGTACCTGAACTGTCCCTGCTTGCATTGGTTTAACAATGAACTCTATTTCTTTACAAAAATGATTAAAAATGTGTCCCGTGGATTCCAGATAAACTGTGTGGCAAAAGATAACTAGAAATTGATACTGATGACGATATCTTTTTCCCTTCCTTTATTCATATCTGCTTGTATCACGCTATTAACAGTCATCCCTGCGTAGTCAACACAGGCGCATGGCTTCATTGGATATACACCCTTTTCAAATGCATTATTATGGTGCTTTTGATTTAATTTTAACCCAAAGATTATGGTAAATAGGCTTATGTTTCTTATGTGAGTAGAAAACCAAGAACATTAGGAAAATATCAAAGTACGTTATTGTTTGTGTGCGAAAATACTAGCATGCATGTTGTGTATTAATGATCTTCTTCGAGTGAATACGTTCTTCATTTCATTAGTCTACATCGACTAAAATTAAGAAAGGAACCTGTAATTTTTCATATTTCTGAACCCTATGTGATAGAAGGGGCACTCATAATTATTTGACAGTCATTATTATTTCTCTTTAATAGAGATTCCCCGACTTATTCTCATCTAACCGGTTCCTCTTTATCATGACATTTGGAATGAAAGTGGTTTTTTTATCACTGTTGATTAGCTTGACTAAAGTATGAAGGGGAGCCGTATGTCTGCGCACATAACATTTCACGTGAAATTGACAAGAATCTTATATTGTATTCCCCCTTTACAGTGCGTCACAGCAAAAACGAAACCGATAATTATCGATGTTTTATCATAACTTAATCAAAATTATAATTAATAAATGACATATAATGGAAAAGCTTAGATCCTCCTCTTGAATTTGATGCAACTCATTTGATACATATGTCACGCATGAGTGAAATCAATGTGAAGAGAGGGACCCAAAAAGTCATTTGGCGGACGGCAACATTTCTGCCCTTTATATGACACCTCAGTCAGTAAAAATGAGAAAGGAATAACACATTTCTGTTTGTTTAAAGTAATGTTTGCATTTCCATAATTCTATCAAACGAATTTGTTTTCACTGGCTGCCTGCCGTAGCAACACATTCCCTTTCGTTGACGATCAGCCATAGACGAAAGACTTTATGCATATGCATATATGTCTTGCTTTGTATTTAAATCTAGGGTAATATAAATATCAATTTTATATAATGCAATTTTGCTGTTTGAGCTTTGAAATATTTTAACTATAAAAACTAAATTAAACGCTGTTTGGATAGAATAATTGCCGACGAGGGGAGGATGGTTGGGTGGTAGTATATTGGTTTGTACATTGTCATTTTTCTTTTTATACTTAGGCCCCCCAAAAAAAATCATTTGGTTGTCTTCGACCGCCCGCGCAAGGATCAAAATGCGTCCCGTTGCCAGTTTTGTATTTTCAGTACGCAATTAGGTATTTATTAAACTTGCCATTTTTATTTTTCTGTTTCAAAATGCCGTTCATTCAAATCAGGTTCTGAGCATTCTTAAACTCATTTTAAAGCCCATCTGTACTAGTTTACAGGAGGGATTAGACCACCCTGCAAGATCACTGGACAGGTGGTTATCTCATCAAATCAGCTCTCAGTTAATATAGGATAAAGAGGATCATGGGAGACCAATGGTCACCGATTAGGCATTGTTTGCTACATAGAGGGCGCAAGTAGCTATAAGTGGTACAATGGAAATTTAAAAGGTGCTGTATTTCAAAGCCCAAAATACTTTCTGTGTTGGTCTTGATATTCATTGTACATTAAACTAGTCTTTTACCATATTAAAGTGTTTTATAGACTTTGTTTGTTTAAATGCTTGACAATCCCAATGATTTTTTTTGTTATGGAAAAAATATATTAAAAAAAAAAAAAATGGGAAAAAAAAAAAATAAATAAAAATCCGCCCGCCCGCCCCTACTCCAGAAAAGCAATCGAGGACAACCAAACAATTTTTTTTTTGGGGCCTTATGCTCTTTTTTTTTTTTTTTTTGTTATGATTTGTGTTATCTTATAATTGAACATGTATTTCTTTTTATTGCACACGGACCTACAGAAGAATAGCCTTTGGCTGAAGTTGGTGCCGTGCAAAAATAAAATGAACTGAACTGAACTGAACTGGTGTTGCGTTTTATATTGCACAAAATCTAAATCTCAAAATCCGTTCCGTTATTAAACTAACACAAGCAGGATCATAACTTATTGAAATTTATAACTCAAATGTCATAATAGGTTCAAGTCAAGACCCCCTGACTCTTATTGTGAATTATTATGAGACAAACTGGATTTGTATTTTCATAAAATAGTGGATGAAAATAATCGTATTTTTATCCTTGGTGACTTTAACGTCAAACACTCCTCCTCATCAGAAAACAGTAATTCAACCAATGGTATGCAGTTGATGCACTCATTTGGCTTTTTTCGATTATTAATAAACCCACCAGAATTAATTCATATTCATCAACTCAGATTGAAAATATTTTTGAAACGTACATAATAACAAAACCATTTGGTGAAATATTGTGTTCTAAAGAAAGCCGTACGTTTTTGTATAGGTTCGCATTTCTTAGCTCACACTTATTCTTTATTCTATAAACTTAAAAAAGAAGAAGATTTGAACACTATTCAAGTAGCATTCATTATGTTTAGGTACATTAATAGTCAATAGTTTTTATGGAGAATGAAATAAATGAAATGAAAAATGAAATGAAATTACCACAATTAAACATGTTTAGGCTTAATAGTTTTGTTCATTCATTCGTACCCTACTCGCATATCTGGAAACTTTCATCTTAAAAATCCCAAATTATCAATAACACACAAACCTGTTAGACATTCTGGTCCGGACATTTGGAATGATTTTCCCCAAAACATTAAATCTTGTTCAACCATCTACTCCTTAGAAGCTATACTTAAGCGGCAACTAAAACAATCATACCCTCCCCAATCTTTATATTAGTATAATAAAACCGTGAATTACTTTATTCTGTATTATGCAACTGCTTTCTACACCCACACCTGAACTTACAATGCACCCACTTGAACACTCAAATTTCTCAAGAGACTTATGTCGCCATCTCCAGCCCAACCGCTCACAATGGTAGTCTCCTATGTTCTAAATTACCTCTCTAATTCATTGAAAAGTATTTACTCTATATTTCTTATCTTATTTGTACGATTCATATATGTTTAATGTATGACATTATGGTATATGATTGTATATTAAATTACTTTTGAAAACATTTTATTAATTGTATTTATTGTTCGAATTGTTGTAATTTGAGTTTGAATGTGTTTCTTTTTGAACGCTTACAAAAAAATATTTAAAAAAATAACTGAAAAGATTCACGATTTTCGGCCGATGCGTGTGGCAGAAACTGTTGTAACTGAAATACAACCCTGACTCTAACCTCCCCCTAAAAAAATGTTTAAAAAGTCGAATTGTTTAAGGTGATGTTTCTCTTGGGATTTTCAAGAGTAGATTCACCTCCATATTTTCTAGAAAGAGATGACCCGCCGGCGGGTTCGTGTGTGTGGGTGTGTGCGTGTGTGTATGTGTGTGTGTGCGTGTGTGCGTGTGTATGTGTGTGTTTGTATATTCGCAGCTTGTATGTGCATTAATATGTGGATATGCCTTTCAAGTGAAATAAGAGTGTTAAAACATGTTTTAAGAACAGGAAATTGCGAAACAACAAGTCTTTGTTTTTTAGTCAAATGTGTGTGTTGCATAATGCATATTCGTTTGCATTGAACATATTATGATTTTGCGAAATCCCAAATGCATTCAAAGATGTGTAGATTAGGCCTAAAATAAAAACTTGTTGTATTGTCCTTTGCGACCGACCCAAAAATCTGAAAATCTACGGTCGGCATTTTAATTTTTTTTATTTTTTTTTTTAACTTTTTTTTTTAAATTATTTTTTTATTAATGAATACAAAATATGTATTTTGTTTGTTTAAATGGGATATAAATGCATAATATCAAATTATTCCTGTCTTCTGCCCTAGTTTCAGAATCCTAAAAAAGAAATGAATGGAATGATGCCGCTAAAACACATGTATTAAAGCATTAAAAACTGAAAAATATCAGCCAAAAGAGGACGGGGAAAAAAACAAAAAAACATTCAAATTGAAAAATATGGGCCAAAAGAGGGCGACAAGAAAAGGTTTTAAAAAAATAAAAAAATCCGACCGACCGACCCATGTTTTGGCACCTAAAGGGCAATACAACAAGTTTTTATTTTAGGCCTTAGAGCAAAACATATTTTCAACGAGAATTGTAAATGACATTGAAAAAAACCCACCTGTTACAGGGGAGTTAAGGCATGTTTTTGATGAAGGAAGTTGCGAAATTAATGATCATTTCCCGAAGAACATTGAGCAATATCCTGAAAGTCAGTTCTGCATGTGTGATCCCAGGGTAACATTCTGGTGAACTATTTCTCCTATAATGAGGACGCTAAAATATCAGTACATTGTAAAACAGGATTTTAATAAAAACAAGTGCCGGATATAGATGTAGAGAAGAAGAAATGAGCAAGGGACGATTTGATTCTCCCCGTGCTTATTTATTCGTGCTCTTGGTTAAAGGCATCGTTTAACATGTTGCATGACCCTACGTATTATCAGTGTCTGTGATATGGTGTAATATTGAAGCCCTGAACAAATTGCGCTTCAAAATGATCATGAAGTGCCTCAAACTAAAAGTAAAAATCTTAGAGTGACCGGTGTTACCATACTCATTTCCCCCAGTAGACGGTAGTGTTATAAAAAAACCGTTACGAAAACGAATTTTGAAATATCGATTTCAAATCATTAATATCTTGATAATCAGACTGGCGATTGGCTTGTAAAAGTCATGGAATTCCTGACTGACCTAAAGGTTTATAATTATGAATGCACCATGAGCTAAATCCAGGATTTTGTTTGAGAATCTGAGGCAATGTTACCGTGTCACTTTCATAAAAGGCCCTACTTCGAGATAAAGCGCGTAAGGATGTGAGACTGCCCTAATTTACCGGGCCATGTTTAATAAAGTTTAGAAATAGTACCAACTTTAGATAGTTGATATTAGCTTATGAAATTGCTGCATGGCTATTACATGTGCATGAAAATTAATTTTATGAATGTGGATGTTCTTGATTATTGAATGAAGCCCTGCGTATTTTATTGTTAACAATGAAATAAATTATAGTTTATCATATTTGGTAATCTTTTGTTCTTTAGTATTCCTAATTTAATTTACAAACATTGCACTATAAGGAAGGAGTGCCAAATACATCATTGCGCAATACAGCTGCACTGAACGAAAAAGAGTTTGGAAAAATATTGTTATTTCGCAATTTCCTATTCTTGTTAAAAAAAAGTACTTAAAATACATTGCCTTACTTTTTTTTTTAACAAGACCAGGAAATTGCGAAACAACACATTTTTTTCCCAACATTTTTTCGTTCAAGGCATAGAGAGAGCGGACAAATCTAATCAAAATCTCCAATTATTTGTCTAAATTTTGTGCACTATGCATATTCGTTTGCATTGAATATCTTAGGATTTTGCGAAATCTAATTGATTTCAGATATGTGTAGATTAGAGCAAGCTTATTTTAAATGACATCGAAAAACAGAACGACCTATTATGTAACAGTGGAGTAAAGGCATGTTTTTGACGAAGGAAATTGCGAAATTAATGATCATTTCCCGAAAAACATTGAGCAATATCCTGAAAGTCAGTTCTGAAATGTTGGTCCTAGGGTAACATTTTGGTGAACTATTATTTCTTCTATAAAGAGGAGGCTAGAATATCAAAGCATTGTAAAACATTAGCACGACCGATTATTGTTTGAAGTTTGATTATTGTTTGAAGGGCAACGTTGGTAAGAAATTGATTTATATCTGGAATGAGAAAAAAAAAGAGAAGCAGATTGGTGACAAGTTTGGAGAAGGAAAAAATAATTCAAAGCTTTAGGGTTTGAGTTTTCAAAGAGCCGATACTCCTCGGACACACACTAAAATAGCATATAATTCTTATTACTGTAATCCATGGTTTATGAGCTTTCTGTTGATATGTAATTAATTCATTTCATTTTTCAGTTCGGATATGGTCTTTAAAGGCATCCAATCAAAATGAAAAGGTTAAATTCCAAAGGCAATTGAACGAAAAATACTAATGAGAACTTCCCTCAAAACAAAAGGGCTAGAAAACGGCTTTTAGTGGAAAATAACGACCATCACTTGTCGAATTGAATGAAGTGATTGCAATCATCTCAGTAATAGTCTCATTTTCAGACCCTTTTATCGAATGGTCGTACGTTTTGTGCTGCACAACCATTCAGTCAGTTTTATTTTGGCCATTACATGTAGTAGGTTATTGATTTAGACAAATGCTCATGTACCTCAGTGTTGCAGCTCATTTCTATGTATATATGTTATTACCATATTTAAAAAAAAATGTCAGCAACTCACTCAATAGTGTCTGACAGTGAAGTCTAGAAGGTAAACGGGTTTCGTTCGGTAATTTGGAAACTAGGTCACAGTGCTAATGTTTAAATGTCACAGATAGGATATATATGATACGACATACATTAACAAGAACAGGAAATTGCGAAACATAAAATATTTGCCCACCTCTTTTTTGTTCATTGCAGCTGTATTGCGCAATTACTTATTTAGCACTCCTGCATTATAGTGCAATTTTTGTACATGAAATTGGGAATACTAAAGAAAAAAAGATTACCAAATGTAATAAACTAGAATTTATTTCATTGCTAACAATACAATACGCAGGGCTTCATTCAATAATCGAGAACATTTACATTCAAATAATTAATTTTCATGCACACAGCCATGCAGCATTATCAGAAACTAATATCAACTATCTTAAGTTGGTACTATTTCTAAACTTTATAAAGCATGGCTCGGTAAATTAAGGCAGTCTCACATCCTTATTCCTGTAAAGTACTTGTTTTTACGCGCTTTATCACGAAGTAGGACCTCTTATTAAAGTGACTCGGTAACATTGCCTCAGATTCTGAAACAAAATCCTGGATTTAGCTCATGGTGCAATCATAATTATAAACCTTTAGGTCAGTCAAGAATCCCATGACTTTTACAAGCCAATCGCCTGTCTGATTATCAAGATATTTATGATTGGAAATCGAAATTTCAAAATTCGTTTTCCTAACGGTTTTTATAACACTACCGTCTTTTGGAGGAAATGAGTATGGTAAAACCGGTCACTCAAATATTTTTGTAATACTTATTTCAGGCACTTCATGATCATTTTGAAGCGCAATTTGTTCAATATTACACCATATCACAGACACTGATAACACGTAGGGACATGCACCTCAGATTTTACATTGACAAACGATGCCTTTAAGCAAGAGGACGAAGAAATAAGCATGGGGAGCATCAAATCGTCCCCTGTCCCATTATCTCCTCTCTACATCTATAGCTGGGATTTGCTTTATTAAAATCCTAATGTCAATTACAATAAACAATGATTATTGTTATAACCTAATAAAAGTTTTACATTTGATTAGCCTTGAAAGTTTGTTTCATACATCTGTGTGAGTTTTTGGCGATGACAAGTTCTATGAAACAGGGCCCTTGTCGTTTTTTAGCCCATTTAATAAGTGGCAGGTTGTGTACAATGAGTCGACTCAGAATAAAGTCCGGCTATTAATGTTTCTCCACTTGAGAATTGAAAAGGATAATTTACTTTCGACTCATAATGATGATGATGATAATATTGTTTGAGTATACAGTTTGTATGCACAGGTAATCACATAAAAAATGATAGCAATGGAACTGTTATCAATCTGTATGTCAGCAATTTGTGCATAGCGAGAGCGGAAAAATCTAATTAAAATTTCCAATTATTTATCTAAATATTTTTGTTCTTTATCGGTTTTTACTCAAGTGAGTTGCACAATGCATATTCGTTTGCATTGGGAATATCTTATGATTTTGCGAAATCCAATCGATTTCAAAGATTTGTACTTTAGAGTAAGCATTTTTTCACGATAATTTTGAATGACAGTGAAAAACCAAAACGACATGTTACATTGGGGTAGAGGCATGATTTTGACGAAGGAAATTGCGAAATGAAATGGTCATGTGCCAAAGAACATTGCGCAATATCCTGAAAACCAGTTCTGCATGTGTAATCCCAGGGTAACATTCTGTTGAACTATTATTATGAACTCTCATATCCGGGAGGCTAGAATATCAAAACCTTATAAAACATTGGCACGACCGATTATTGTTAAAAATGGCAATCCGACCTTATTAAGAAGTTCATCTATCTGACAGGAGAAACATAATCTCAGAATGGCAAATCTGTCAGTGACGTAGTCACGGACAACACTCCCATTTGTCATTTATGAAGATATAATCAATTTCTGATTTTCTCTTGTTAAGGTTCTGATTATGATTCTGTATCAAATTCGCTACTTTCATGCCCCTCGCAAAGTTGGCGTACTGATAAACTGTATAAATACTAATTATTAGTTTTAGAGGTGTTGTGGTCTACTGGACACGTCATCGGACTTTGGATCAAATAATTTACAGTTCGAGTCCCTGCACGGCACTGTAAACACCACGCGTTGGGTCTGGTGGTCTCGTTACCCGACCTTTTCTGAAAACAAGCCCCTTTATTCATGAATTTTTTTAGAGTAATGTTTGTAATATTAACCCCCATCATCTACTAATAGTTTGGTCCAATTTAACTTTAATAGGAGGTTCACCCTTTCTTCAGTTCAATCACCTCTAATCGCACAGCAATCTCTCTCTTATTTCGTTCTCTTTTTGTTCTCTCTCTTTGTTTTTCTTTTTCTTCTTTCCCCCTTCCCTCATTTCTTTCTTCCGTCATATTTCTGTCCAGTTTCATTCTCTATTGTCTTTCACTATTACTTGCATATTAATCTTTCTTCTCTGACTCGTTTCGCTTTCCAAGTTGATTGAAAACCCACATTTCGAGTAGGGTATTCAATAATAACATTAAAGTTAAGTTTAACCCCTTTTCAATTCCAGTATTAGGACACTGAACCTTCAACATATTCTAGTTATACGCTTTACTAATATCAAATTCTAAGGTACACCATACAGCATGCAAGTATTGGGATTTAGTTATAGTTTATTCTACAAAGCCTCATGAAATAATAATTCAAAAACATCGATGTTACTTAAAATTACTTCGCATTTATACTGTCCGTATACAAAAAATGAACATTTATAGGCGGGAAAATGACAAAGGAACCAAATTACATGTCTAATGTTTTTGTCTTTCTGTTTTTAAAATTTGTGATTTCATGTATATTCTTTTTACTCCATTATATTTGTCAAAATGATAAACACAAAGATGGAAATGTAGTGTAGAAAAAAAAATGAGTGACTCGAATTAGCACTGGCTACTTTAGAAAAACTTTTTTTGTATTCAAACATTATAAAAAGTCACATTATAGAGTTGCACTTTATTTTTCTAGTTAAGTTTACTTGTGAATAATTGAAGTTGAACAGAAGAACATAATGTAAACTGTTAACATAGATCGATACGCATTATGCTAGGGAACAAAGCACACAAATTAAGAATATGTAGCGTGATATGCGAAACGTTGAAGATAAAATTCACGAGAAATAGAAGCATACATGGTTTATGCAGTGTAAGATAGAACATCAAGCAAATGAAGTAAAATAGTCTTACAACCTCTCAATCTTACAATGTCCAGCACTTTCACAGTAAAGCCTGGTTCATATAATAATGCATTACAGTGTTGTTGTTTTTTTTTGTTTTTTTGTTGCCAATTAATGATTACAAAAATGGTAATATGGTTTACATTTATATATCTCTTAACACACATATGCGCAGGATTTTTTATTGCCATTCATTTACACGAAATAAAAAAAAATGAAGCTTGTACTTTATGTGGTTAACCGCGTTGTAACTAAACAAGCCTTAGGAATAAAAATCAAGCTGGTAATTTAGATATTCAAAAGATTATTGTACAAACTGTATGACATCTACATCTGTAGAAATGCAAAACCTTCATATAATTAGAAAAATCGTTTCAATTTCTTAATTTACATTCAATACACATATTTCATTCTAGAGTATGTGTTTGTGTGTGTGTGGGGGGGGGGGGGGAAGTTGGTTTAAACTCCAAACATTTATTTCATGAAAAAGTTAATTATCCAGGGTGATTACAAATTGGGTTCATTATTTCAAAGGATCGTAATTACAAAAAATGTAATGTAATTCGTAATATTAAACAGATAAGAATGCTTTATATTTCCAATATTAATATAGGATTTTATTTAATTTTCCTAAAAATGTATCTTCAAAATTATAAAACCTTAATGATTTTCGTACTATAAACGAACATTCAGAATAAGGATTGTTAACCAATGAAATGATATATCTTTTAAATCTCATTTCCCCGAGAATGATAAAGGTCATCAAGTCTTTATTCATAAATTAAGAATTTGATAGTCCCTATCATTTCATACACTCCCCAATGCACAGTGGTTTATGGAAATGATATTCTTATCTTTTTACACGAGTCATGCCATTAAGAAAAAATCCTATATTATTTGCTATTGTTATGATACATATATACCCTTTTGATACCTCCCCTGAAAAGAGAAATAAGAAACATATTCGCCATAAATTTATTATCGACAATATCCATTCAATTCATGATTACAATCTAAACCTTTGGGTGGTAGGCCACACCTATATTACAATTTTCACATAGTTATATCCATTTAGGAAAGACTACATTAATGAAAAAGACGAACTTACTTAAATGGCTGATTATGCAAATTGAACATCTTCCGAATAAAATGAAGTATTCATTTACTGAATCGAATCCGAAATTGGAGAATACAGAAATCAACAAGTCCATAGATATTGGTTTAGCAAAACTACGGTTGATTATGACAAAGGTCAATTGCGTTTTAATGTATTGTTTATACCCTAAAGTATCTACCAGGTATTCTAAAAAGGAAGACAAATTAAAGAAAATACGAAGAGAAAAAAGAGAAATGGAAAAAGAAAAAAGGGGGAAGAATGTGATTTACTATGGTTGTGTACATGTTGCTATCATCATATTGATTACTAGAGACGCGCAAGAGATTTTAAACACCGATCGAAAGGCCCGAATATCCCAGATAATCAAACAAGCAAGATATGTTAATGTACAATAAAAGAGGCCCCTCTTAATAACTCATATCGTCCTCTATGAGCGAAATATTTTCACTGTATTGATCAGGCATAGAACCAAAATTAGGAAAATCAGTGGATTTACTTTCATTTTAAGTTTCATGAATAGAACTTTGAGGGAAACTGCTCGACCACGAGCGTTTTCTACAGAAACTAAGGAAATAAGGAAAACAATCTTTGGTTCTTATTTTGATACTGTTTTTCCAGGATTTCATTTTCTTGAGATATTCATTCCTTTCTCAATCGACCTTCATAGAATTCCTTCAAGACGATTTTATGGTGCTCGTGCATTTTTGATTCATTCTTTAGTCTAAGGTCGTCCATTTTTTTGCGGTTTGCTTCTGACATATCTTGCAATCTTTCAGCATTCTCAATTTCTCTTTTAAAAGCCGCTTCTTTCAAACTATCCATTTCCTTCTTAGTTTCTGTTTCACTTTCTAATCGCGCTTTAGCTTCAGCTATCTCCGCTTTTTTAAGCTCATGTTGGCCATTTGAAATCTCTTTTTGCATCCTACTAACTTTTTTCTTCTCCCGTTTCTCCTCCACATTCTCCCTTCTTCTGTGAGCTGAAGCACCGGCTTCACCATCATCCCGACAACTTGTAATGAAATCACAGATGCGTGTCCTCGTCTCATCCTTGAGATTTTCATCCTTAGATGTGACGTTCTTAACGACGAATATTTTTGCCGGGTCGATTCGCTCGTTTTCTAGGAACAAGATCATTTTTTGGACGTCTTCATCCGATATCGCATCTTGGTGGGTTATCACGACAGATGGTGACCGCTCTGTGTGTAAAAAAGATAGATGTAGGAAAAAGAATAACATGATAGAATAAGCGCTTGCCTTTTTTAAAACAGAGATGAATTTAACCAGATGAATGAAGAATGCATGTCTTTAGTGATCACCAGTCTCTGGTGTAATTTTACATGACTTATTCATTCATTTATTCAATAATGAGGATGTCCCTGTGATTCCTCACGAACAACCCCCACATCTGTTGCTGTAAATTTTAGTAACTAGCCGGGTTTTTCTTAAATCTTATTTAACAATAACAACAAACCATTTGTAAAAGAAAATATGTGAAAAGAGAATAATATTAACTCAAAACTTATTCAAAATATTATTTGTACAATGGTAGTTAAATAATTATTACTGGGACTATATACTATACTTTTTGAAAATCGTTTTGCTCAGTTATCCGTTAAAGCACAATTATGAATATGGTATCATTAGACCGGGCATTAGTTACCCTTTACTATGAAATATAATTCAAGGTCAAATAGGTTATAAATTTTTTAATTAGAAGCTACCAGAGAGGGGTAAATTTGGTTATACGACCTGTAGTACAAATATTTCATTGTTGCAACTATTTAAATGAAGAGTTTAATTCCA
The DNA here is from genome assembly GCA_035222895.1 of Strongylocentrotus droebachiensis. NCBI lineage: Eukaryota > Metazoa > Echinodermata > Echinoidea > Camarodonta > Strongylocentrotidae > Strongylocentrotus > Strongylocentrotus droebachiensis. The sequence continues at coordinate 5,773 of JAVYIG010012164.1, read as the reverse complement.
AAAGGAGCTAAATCCACTTTGGGTATTTCCGAGAAAATCTCCTTTTCTAAATTCTACCACTTTTCCTTAATTAGTAATGTAACCATAATCAGTTGCAAAGGATAAGGCTGCTTCGAGAATAAAAGTGTATAGCAAGTAAATATAGGCCTACGTACTGGTATTCTGGCGGCATGTCTCGATGAGCTCAGCGATGTTTTCAACTGCGTCGATTCCTCCAATTCCGCTTAAAAGGAAAAGAAAGTTACAGAAGAGTGGATGTCAAAACCCTTTCTCATTATATTGCGTTATGAAAATTTATTCAATTTAACCCTCTTAAATTCCTAGGAAATATAAAGGCAGCGATGAACTACAAGGATATTCGAGGTTATAACTAAAACCAGCCTCAGATATTTCCTCATTCATTTCCTTCACCAAGATGAACCTATTAGTCGGTAAAAGTCTACGAATCTGGACATATTTCCAATTGGAGGCATCTGGTAAAACGTCGCGTGTGCCTCATGATACAGAAAGTGTTTGCGAAATTGAATACTGAAATTCAAAGCTTTCCCGACATTAACTCATAGCCTGCCATAAGGCTGAATGCACGCTATCGTTATAACTGCTTTGTCCATGCCAGAGAGCTATTGTTTGAGTGCCATGTGCGTGCGATGCAGCATTCGTAATAGCAGTTATTGTTCATGCTCTTTGGACTGTACTGTGTGTTTTGCACTCGCTATTCATATAACCATCGCGTTAATCAGATTATCTCCAAAACAACCTGGCACGGGGGGATTTGGGGCTTGGCACAATGGGGATTAGCCCTGTGGCATGATAAGAGTTAACAGATATCTTATAACGGATCTGGAAATCCCTGCAGTCTCATCGGATGAGAGCCAGTGAACACAGTGGGATTGTTTTTACTTGACTCACAAATCTTTTGTTTGTATAGTTGCGTTAACACACACCCATCAACATTAATATATATATATATATATATATATACAGTGCGTCCCTTGTCAATAAAGTGGGCTGACGAGCATCCCCTAAAACGATATTGCTATTATGAGAGCCTTGGTTATCAAAGAGTAATTTTTCTTACAGTCTACAAAAGGAACAATCTCACTCACTTTAAGACGAGCGCTGTGCAGTCTACTTTATCAGTAATTGCCATCGTTATGTCTGATTCGTCGTCGGTAGATGAGTCGCTATCATCATCCCAAACAACATCATCATCAAATGACCTTTTGCCATCTAGGAATAAATCAAGTTAAAATTAATCATGACGTTTTTAAAAAAAGTATATAAGATACCTAAAGTAGTGTAAAAAGTTTCTGTTATTGAAAACATCATAATCGTTTAATTATTTGTTAATAATTACATTTGTATTTAATTTCTTTTACTGATTTTTGATTGCGTTTTTTTATGCACGAATTTGCAAACAAATTGAAACGCATTCAAATTTTACCTGTCGTGGAGAGAAAAAAAATCTCGCCTGTAAAGAACATTACAGAAATTGCACTAAATATTGGGGTAATATTCTATTTCAGTATTCACTGCAGCATGTAATTACGAACTACCATATGAACAGACATTTTAGGGACAAGGTGCCGTAGACCCCGGAGATGAATTCAAGCGATCTGTGTGACTTCAAAACGACGGGCATATCGTCAAATCAACATAAAGTAACATAATACGCACATAATTAAATTCATCGCGATACTTTCGCAATGTGTATTGATTTTGTAAATGCTTGCATCTCTTTGGGGTTTTACTACTAACTCTGCCCACTGGTGTACGGGGGGGGGGGGGGCTTGAGAGGCTGCTACCGACCTAAATGTGTTATGCGTGTAAATAAAGAAAATACAATTAAATACGAGCAAATCGAAGGAAATTTATAAAAAATAATAATAATAAACAAGAAAAGGCAAAGGTTTAAATTTTCACGTGGATTAACCCCTGACATTGTTAGTTAAGTGTCAGCCTTGCGAGACCGATCGTATCAAGGTAAAACACACTTTAATTTGGTTTTGAAATGCCTTACTATGTCATATGTTTTATACCCCTCCATTCAAACATCCGAAGAGATGTACTTACGAATTTGAGCAGATAGCTCTTTCAAGGCAGCTTCGTTGCTCCAGTCATGCCATCCACGGTTGTCTACTATAATCAGGTCGTCCGTCAATTTGATGGGCTCTCGCGTCATGGTATGTCCACCCATTGCTTGTGACTTTGCAGTCGGTATGTAGCTATTCATCTTCTGCCCTGACTCCTTAGTTGTATTGACGTACTTTATCAACGTGTTGATAAAGGAAGACTTCCCTGCGCCAGCAGATCCGACAAGCATACAGCAAAATGTAGTGTTTTCCATGATTATGAGATGATGAGGAAACAAGATTCCTTCTCCTTGTCCAACCTTTCTTTAGATAAAGCACGGCCCTATATATAGGAATTCTTGACGAAGTGAATACTGGAAGCGTTACATTAACTTATAACATTGCGGACATCACCTTACTGACTGCATAATCATGACGCTATGCTTTCAAAATTGCTGCAGGTCACGCCTACAAAGTCATAATTTGAATACAAAGAATTTAGCTTTGACCCGCCCCTTTCCTAAAACCGCAAACATCTATATGAGGATATAATATGTAGCAGCGACGTGGTTCAGCCTCATTTTACATCGTAATTTTACCAATACAATGGCTGGAAAATGTACGGTTGCAGTTTGTTCTTTAGCTCGATCAGACGATGAGTATAAGCACTTCATATCGGTTTTGAAAGAAAAGTGTGGAGTATGCGTAAAGTACGTACACATAACAAGTAGAATATCGGAACATGGACACGATTTCTCTCAATATGATGGTGTGATATTGATTCATTCAGTCCACCGGGGCAGAATGTCCCTAACAGACGTAAGAGATGCACGCTATGAAACACTTCTCCTCCACTGGAAGGGCCTCCTCGGTAAGTACCCCAGGATTGAAGGTAATACAAAGTTTTGGTATGGGCTCATGAATTTGGTTCAAATTTATATATTGGAAGAATGTGCGCTCCTTCAATATTAAGTGATCATCGTCGCGGTTGAAATCGAGTCTAAAGTTATGAAATTGTAAATAATATACTCTTCATGTTGTAGAGCTCCCTCTCAAGGTCAAGATATTGATTTAGCTTTACAATTATGATATTCAATTTTTCTCAAAAGCAGAAATCGTAGAGGGGCTAAATTCTCTAAAGTTTATAATACATCCTCATGGCAGAATCGCTTTTCTGCCATTTTCAAAATGTCCCAATACTTTGTATTACCTTTAATCACGATGTTTGTTAGTATGGTAGTCATGGTAGAAGGTTTCATAGACTTTCCGACTTGCCCTAATTTGACGGGAGAGGCAGGAAGGTGTCCTGGGGACCTAAGTTACTTTAGATTAAAGGAAACCTGAACAAAAATATTGTTGTATTTACTTTCAACAATATAAGTTGACTTCATGAACCCAGTAGATAATATTATATGATATAATAATAATATATATATTGTAACAATTTGTTTTGGGAATACTTTTTCTCTAGTTATCGAACTTAGTGGTCCTACCGCACAATACTTTCAATAAGCTAAACGGTCACCATTTTGGAGGCCATCTTAGATTCCTGAATGAAAAATAAAAATGATGATATCATTAGTATTAGAGATCAGCGTGATTCCACAAAATAGAAAAAAAGATGTGAAAAAATGATAAAAACGTTCTTTTCAAAACTGTGCGCCCTGTCACTATTTTACTTTTATTTGTTCATGTATATATTAAAATCATATATTTACGCAGAGTAGCCTGTTTATCCATTAAACAAATTTAAAAAAAAATCTTCTTTACATCAATTAAGTAGGAACTTTTGTCAATTTCTATTTATATTTGTACATTCATGTCATATATCAGTTTGAAAATATTGTGAAGAGATATTGAACTAATATTACATAAAAATAGACTCACTGTAATTTCGGATGATGAAAGTGGCGATTTCGTCAAGTCCCCATTTTCGTGCTTGACCTGCGGTGCCAAGCTTAACCTTAATTTGTAGGTGATGTCAATGCCCTATACCAGTTTATATTTATTAGGCCTACACTGCCGATATTATTGTATACCAAACAAGAACGAAACCTGCTTATGCCTACATTACTTTGTATGGAGCACGGATTAACACATATTTCCAAATAGATTGAAAACCTTTATACGGAATACGAACAAGCAGTAGATAAGGTATGAGCATAAGTGTTTTGGAGGTTATTGTCACGATTCTGCTTGATGTGCTTGTTTTGGTAAAATGATCACTTGAAATGCACTGAATCCGTGAAGTGATACATAAATACAAACGCTGAGGGATTGTAGGAATGTTTGGAATCGCTAGATCGACATTTTTTGTTATTTTAAACGTGGTATAATCAGGCTTGCTTTTAGGAGTAGCTTTTGTATCATGCAATTTCGATATGAATACATTTGAGACCGAAGAAAATAATCAATAGACAAAGGTCTGAAAGGGAGCAGTGTTGCCAATTTATTCTTCCATCAGTTGTTCCGTTCATTTCACTCCATGAAAACCTTACCAATAAGACACAAATGAAAGCATCATAAATATTATGTGGATAATAGCATCAGTTATAATCTATCCAGACATTAGCTATACTATTTCTGTACTTAGTGTATAAACTTAGTTGAAGTATTAATAATAAGCATGGGTACAACCAGGCAGTAGCGTACGCAGGATTTTTTGAAGGGGGGGGGGTTAACATTTTTAAATCGGGCCGAAAATTTCGCAACAACTCAGCCAGCCGCTGAATAAGCGGGGGGGGGGGGGTAGGGGTGGGGATGGGGATGGGGCTTCTCGAAATTTGAAACATTGACATTTTGCTCCGTTGGGGGGAGTCACCTTTTTGAGGTCAGCCATTGGCATAATTTTTTTTTTTTTTTAATTATACAAACAAAATCACAAAGGAGGGGGGGTGGGGCATGGGGGGTGGGGCATGGGGGTGGGGGTAGGGGTGGCGGTGGGGGTGGCGGTGAGGGTAGGGGGTGGGTTGTATGGGGGTTGGGGTGTAGGGGGGGGGTCTCGAAATTTTGACAAAATTGACATTTTGCTCCGTTGGGGGGGGGGGGGGTCACCTTTATGTAATGAGGATTGATGCCTCACAAAAGGGCACTAATATATAGCTGATCGACACGATTTTTATCTTGTGGCCTCACAGTAACAAGGCCATTGCTTAGCCCCTGAATCATGACTGTACGCAGTGGTTGCTAGGGTCCGCGGCCGCCCCCACAATTCCCCCAAAACGAATAAAATGCAATAAATTGTCAAAAATTCATTGCATTCCCCCCCGGCCCCGAACAGGAAAAATTCCTCTGTAGGGCCATGCATTATGGTTCAAGGCATGGCCACAATAGGAATAGCCTCGTTACTGTGAGGCCCCATGATAAAAATCGTGTCGATCAGCTATATTAGTGCCCTTTCGTGAAGCATTAATCCTCATTTCTTTCAATTATGACTTAAGGACGTAGGTTCCCTAGCTGATTAGCATAGTAGCATACATATGATTTAGCAGTCACGCAAAACAAACACTCGCAAATCAATATTCAATAAAATCTGAGAATGTATGCCATTATCTAGATCTATTAGAAATAAATCAATTTTTAAAATCCTTCCCTAAACTGGGGTAAAAATAATTATTCCACCGTTATGACCAACAGTGTAGTTCTTACATGTTTTCAAATGTTTGATTTGATTTGATTTTTTGTTTTGGTTTATGTTTGGG